>JAMKCH010085171.1:0-53276 GCA_023653785.1 Ophioderma brevispina
TGGGTCTTTCCCTCGCTTTGCCCCACCTGTGGTCCCCCCAGGTTTGACCCAGTCGGGCCTGCGTTTCAGTGCATTTGGTTTCAATTCCATACTCCGCACTCGCAGGTTTTCTCTGGGCTACCCGTTCCTCCTGCTCTAAAACTGGGCTGTCCTCCTACAATGTATATGAGAAATTAAAGTGAATGAAAATTAAAGTATCTTCGTGACACTAAAAGGACACGTAGTGTTGGCGTTTCTAATACCACCTCATCGTCCCATGCAAGCACTAATTGTGTGGGATAGCCAATCCAGCATTTGTTGCCGAGCAAATGAATTCAGATCAGATCAAAATCTGTTAAAATGATTTAATGAAAACTTATTAAGGTGCCACAAAGATTTCAACTAACAGGTGTCCTTAAAAAATTGAACATTTCTGATTTTGTGCATGAGTTGTAAACTTTATATCAAAACATCCCCATCTGAACGAGAGTAAGCGAGAACGTGTCTTCGTACAAAAATTGGGAAAATTTAAGTCCTATAGAAAATTTGGAAATTCATTGCCAATGTTTCTATTGAAATATACACATACAAATCACTTTTGTTATCATTTAAAGTCATTTCTGTAGCCAAATAAAATAGAGAAATCTATTGCAGTCTAATTATATGCAAATCACTACATATACAGAAAATACGTCTCTCCTTTGATGTAGCTGCTTCCTTCTGATTCGTCATGTGCATCATATATGCAGATTGAGAATAAGTTTAATCCTCAGGAATAGATGAAAAACCTATCTTTTGCGATTAGCAAATCTAGTATCAGAGCGCTTTTAGTGAGGCGGTGTACAATTTTTTGCTTCCAGGTTTTTAGCTGCAGCAAGAATTACCTCCTATTCTGTCCCAATTATACAATCTATAGACTTCCATGCATACTTCAATATCTTCTGACAGCTACTTGTATTCCCTTTATCAAGGGTTGTCCATAATATAAACCCATTGATGATCCGGCGGTCCCACTCAACATAGTTGCCCCAAACAGCAATTTGTATAATCTTCTAGCCGCTTTCTTTACAGATTAGTTGAGGTTTTATTGTCCATCAACATGGCTCCTGCTATTTGGCATCTGTCCATCTACTTTCCTTGCATCTAGTTTGTGCTTAAGTTCGGGCGATTTCTACCCCTTCATGTTCTTCAACTACTGGCTGCTGACCCATCATTGCAGCAATTGGTGAATTGTACGGACAATGTTGTCGATGTTGCAAATGCATAGACTATGCTTGTAAGTGGCTTTTTATCTGATGTATATTGAGCAATGGCTTATGTCCTGTTGCTGTAATTTCTGTAATGGAGTCTCAGTCGGATGCATTCACATGCTCTTCATACTCTTAGAAACATACGGCCACAAAATCGTCATGTGGGTACAACAAGGTTGTAAGTGCAATAGCTGCAATGATATTTCTGTATGCTGCGATGTAATCTTTGTATGTGCTATTAAAGAATAAACCACTGTTTCATTAGAGGGTCCAGTCAAAATAAAACCTGTGTGATTGAAGTCAACTTCTATCTGTGTAAACCTATGAGGAAAATCTCTCGCTCTAGAACCCGAAGCCCGCCCTAGACACTACATCCCCTCCCCCTACAGCCCTCCCTCCGCCCCCCTCCCGCCTATCTCCAATCAAAGGACATACGTTGAGTGTGATGACACTACAACATCCAAAGTTGAACCCCAGAGGTGGAGGTCAAACTACTGTTATGTATGTTGTTGATGTTGTCGGTTTGCCTTTCATGATGTTGTTGATCATTTACCAAGGTCAAAGTCATGTAAGGCAGTTGTAAGAAAGGCTGAATGTAAAATTGACCTCTTGACCATTTGGGCAAGTTGCTTTGAGGCTGGCTGGCTCATCTTGCTTATTAGAACCCCTTGTATTAATGATTCCAATTTGTCTTGTTACTTGAGTGTATTAATGAAGGCACAGATAAATTTGATATGGGTTTGGTGGACAACTGGAAAAAAGTCATTTGGGAAGACAGTTTTTGGACTCTTACGGAGAGGCAAGTAATCCTGGTGGATTCAGAAGTAAAGGGTTATCTCCATGTATAATGTATTGATAATGTAAAACTTTTGTTTGTGTGTGGTGTGCATGTTGTTTTTTTCCTAAACTCTTACATAAGCCATCTGTTCAGAACTGGGTACACTAAAATTGGGGGGGGATCGTTACAAATCAACTTTTTTTTTTACAGTTTAATTCCATTTAATCTTAAAATATTTGACTCTGTTCAAAGAATATTGATGTCTATTATTGCTAGAAGCCTGCTTCGTTAATAAAACATTTTTCCAGCCCTATTAAGATAGTATTATGAGAGTTGCTGGTCGAAAACTTCAGATTGGTAGCGGGGGATAAGGAGGGGGGGGGCAGCCGGAGGGGGGGGGGGGGAGCCATAGACAGTACACACAAAACGCGTGAAAACGCGTCACCTATAATTTAAATAAGTTAGAGAAGTAAAAACACTGTGGGCTCAAATTGCACATACGCTGTCCTGAATGATAGATCAAACTCATGGATAAAAACTAAGGTTCCATTAAGTAATTAATTAGTAAAATTAAAATTAATAAATCGAAAATAAATGTGTGAGGTGATTTTTGCGGGATATTTGGCTGTTCTGTGCTTAAAATATATATCAAAAACGAGGTAGAACTTGGGATTAACTTGATTTTAATATCTTTATAATTCTCTCCTTTTAATCACAAGTGGTATCCCTTATATAAAAGGTAATTAGCCTAAGAAGCATTAATAATTTATTTCATGACAACGTCATCTTCAACCAAAATGGTGGCTTTGGGGGGGACCTTATGGAGTACATGAGTTTGGAGGACATTCTATGAGTATGTCAAGTTCAAGAAGGAAAGGTTTGATACATTGAGTATACATAAAGAATGATTTAATTTGGTTTATAGGAATAGAGATTGATTCATGGGGGGAAAACAATACACTTGGACTTAGGGTTCAGACCTTGAAGACATTCATGTCGCTCAAAAGCCGCCGATCCGTTGTATTTTTTGCATTTTCAGTATGAAGTTTGTAAATGTCAAACAGGTTTAGTAGCTATTGGAATACAAATTTCACTTAGTATAGTAAGAAATGGCCCTTGTTAAATGTTTGTGTTACATATAGGTTTGTTATCTTGATCAAAATGCCGTAATACAGGACGATTCAAATTTGCTATTGACCCTTTATAATACACGGATCACCCTGTATAACTATACAGGGATCACCCTGTTATACTTACTTTTTGATCAAACTTTGGACAGAAACCCATATCTATGTATTTCTCTTGACGAATATAGGATTAGTACTTGAATAAAAGAAGTAATCTTCCAAATGACCTTTTTGGTCCAAAAATTAGGAATTTGACCACCCGTATGTTTTCAAACAGAACGACATTAGTTATCTCCTTTATTATTTTTGAGGGCCTTTTGTCATGTCTTTCAAAATTCCACATCTGTTTGACCTGCACATTTTTGGAAAAAAAATGACCAAGGTATATGAAAATGACAAAATATGTAATTTTTCTTATGTTAAACCATTATAGAATTTACCCCACCCTGATTTGTCTTTTTTGGCCATATCTGACAGCCTTGTAGTATAGCTTTCACAAAATGTTATACTATATACGTTTAATGTAAGGAATAAAAGTTGTGTTGAGAGTAATACATATTGGTGCCTTTTTGTCATGTTGCAACTGTGTAACACATTTTTGTTACCCAGTCATTGGGACATATGGCCATAAGAAAGATGCAATCCAAAAAAAATATGAAGGGACTGGCATCTTTACCACATTGGGTTTGTGTTTTTATAATGGAATAAACAAGTCTGTAAAAATGGAATGACTCTTTACAAGGGGATATCCTCCATCCTCCGGATTTCCGCATATTTCTATCAGGACCAAAAAACAAAAATTGTTTGATTGTCCATAGATGACTTTTTGAGTGGGGTTCGGTCGGGTCGGAAAAAAATTTTTTTTTATTTTATTTTTTTAATGTCAATAGCAAACTGTATTGAAAAATGTCTGTGTGTATTAATAAGTTAATCAAACACTAAAAATCAAGTTGATTCTTACTGAAAAATGCATCTTTGTACAAAAAAAAAAAAAAAAAAAAAGTTACAAACCAAAATAGATACTCGGAAGCTCAAGGTTGACACTGCCCTTAAGTAAAGGGTTTATCTCATGTATAATGTATTGATAATGTACAAACTTTTGTTTGTGTGTGTGCGCATTGTTTTTTTCCTTAAATCTTACATAAGAAAAGATGCAATCCAAAAAAAATAATGAAGGACATTGCCTTTTACCACATTGTGTTTGTGTTTTTATAATGAAAAAAAAAGTGTCAAATGGGCATATCTTTACCAGGGGATATCCTCCATCCTCCGGATTTCCGCATTGTTTCTATCAGCGGTGTGATTCAAATGGATGAACTTGGTAGTGCCTTAAACAAGACAAGTTGTATATCAAAAAGATTGTGGTATTGTCTTTGGTGACCTCCCAAAGAATGCAATTTTTTTGTTTTTGAAGGAGGCATTCATTAGCAGCAAATTGTCAATGATAAACGAAGTACGAAGTAGCGACGCGGGCATATACATTGTATCGACGCGTAGGCAAAGCACAAGTGCACTGCAACTGAAAGGCAGTACTGGGTATACGCACGCGTCATCACTTCATATTTCAGACAAGACAAAGTATATGTAAGCTGAACGATACGAAGAAAAATGTGATAGAAGTTGCTTCTTCTTTGCTTTCTGGGTTAAACTAAATGTGGTGGCACACAGATAAAGAGTGTGTCATCGGTAAAGCCACACTTTTTACCAAAATTTACATCTGTAAGAGCATTTTCATGTAGAAGTGTGATTTATTTAGTTCTTCATAATTATGAAAATTATAGCATCATTTGTTAATGAACTGATGGAAGTTGCCATAGGAAGTTGAAAATTCAAAATAGGTTTTGTCCATGCAATTTTGTGATTGCTCCATCTGGGCAATTCCAACGTCATGGACATTACATTTTTATCCCACCTCCTGTATTCAAAAGGTATTCCAATAAACCAGAATGCTTTGGATGTTAAATTTATTTGTGGTAATGTTAGTGGACAGTCTAATGTTTAACATGAGCATGAAATTCTAAGGAACTCCAACTGATTAAAAAGACAAGAGCTTTAAAAGTGAATGTCATGGACGTTTATACTAGAATGGACAAGCATTTTTTTGGAACCTCAAGCTTCATGGCAGGGTTCCTGTTTAATAATGTAACCACAGCAACACAGTATCCAACTTTGAATCACAAGTAAGGGTTAACACCTTACTATAGTATAGAAACACATCAAAATGAGTGTCATGAACGTTACATTTGTGGAAACATCATGGATGTTACACATGTTGAATTTGCAACACTTACTCAATACTCATTCCTAATTGATAATTTAGAGTTATGTGCTTAGTGCAGCTCCTATTGTTTAATTAGAGCACAATAATTCTAGAAAACTCCAGTTAATTAACAAGATATAAGCTCTTGAAAATGAGCCATGGATGTTACAAAGGGGACATCACCATGGAATTGCCCATATGTGATGCGATCTGGGAAAACCCGCCACATGGTGCAAAATTTATATTTTGAGTTTTGACTACCATTGCAAAGTTTGAAATATAAAGTTTCCATAACTTTTTACTTCTTTCTTCTATGATACACATATCAAAAGTTATGCCTTATACAATCTGACAAAAAATAAAGTAAAAACATAACAGATTTTAAGGTATTTTTATTTTTTCAAAACTGTCCTGTGCGACATGCGACTGGTTTTCCCAGATCACATCACATATGTGAAACGGGCTTGTTTTAAGCTTGATAGGGCATTAAAATTTGGCATTTTGGTCACTCTGTCATGAAAAAAGTGGGAGGGGGGCATTTATTAAAAGACAATCTGTTACATGGAAAATGGTGTAATTTATAATCCCTGACTCCCATTAATTATTGTTTCTCTTTTTGAATTAGCCATTTGGCAAAGGAGATACCCTCGGCTGCTACCTTGACCTGGATGAAGGCTCCATTTACTACTCCAAAAACGGCAACGATCTTGGTCATGCATTTGAAATTCCTGGTCACTTGAGACAGCAGGGGTTCTTTGTAGCAGTTGTTCTGAAGGTGAGAATGATATGGATTTTGTTTTTTTATCATCCATTAGCTTTAGCCAAAAGGAAGGGGATTCTGTGGTAGCTTATTCATTCTGTGTGTATGATGTACATAAATTTTGGTTAGATTTTCTCCGGGTGGGCGGGCGGGCATCGTCCGGAAAAAAAGTATGTAGTCCTTTTGGCTCAACTAATTTGCAAGCATATCGCACATGCCAATTTTGTACACTTGTGATTGCAATTGCAATTTATCCCAATGCATGTTTAAACAACTTTGTGAAAGCTATGATATCTCTTCTTATCGGAGTTATAATTAATTTTTTATTTAATTTCAAAGCTGATTATTATGCTTAAGATGCATACCACCAAAATAATCAAAAATTTCCATAACAATCCAATACAGATATTTGGTATATCTTTCTTCAAATCTACAAAAAAGTTTAACAAAATCAAATTAGGATTTCCCAGTGTTTGAAATATTTTTTTTTTCAAAATTGGTTTTTGATTAGGGTCCTTCTATGTTAAGGTAATGTTTCACATACTTTTCCTAATTAATAATTATATAGGATCCCTTTATGGAGCTGTTTTGCGATTTTCTATAAATATGCGAGTCAATCAAAACTTACGATTGTTTGTTTGTTGTGAATAGAATGCAGAAATGAAATTTAACTTTGGGCAGTCGCAGTTCAAGTATAAGCCAATGGTAAGTGTATGTATGTCAAGAAAGTCAATATTTATCATATATTCTGAAGTAATATGAAAATAATTTCCTGAGATAAATAAAACTATCCTAGTTTTCCAAATGAAACCTAGTTGCAGCCTTATTATCATGGAAGCTAAGTTAAAATTTAACCGATTTGTCTTGAAAATGTTTCCAAAATGGTTTCCATTTAGAGTTTTGCCATACTTAAGTTTGGGAGATTGGCTCAATGGAAATGCCTGAGAATTCCAAAAGTTCTATATAGTGGGATATTTTAGCAGTATTCATTTCTTGCAATTTTGACAGTTTTATGAACAATTTTGTGGTTTGTATAATTTAGTGGTTCAAAAGTTAACCGCAAAAAAAAGTAAAAATAAAAACTACACAGAAGTTTCCCACCATACACAATCTGCTGCAACCTAGAGAGTGATTTGAACCAATCCCATAATGCATTGCAATGTGCCTATACTGTACTGTACAAAATACATGTCAGTTCTTAAGGATAAAAAGAAACACAAGACATTTCATTATCATGCTAAAAATTACCCAAGTACTAATGCTTTGTGAGCTAAAATGAGTGTAAAAGTCAGGGTTTTTATCTGTTAAGAGTAGGATTTTTGTGGGATCACATGACCCCTTTGAGTTGAAATTTCCCAAAACTGGTGCATTGTGGGATTTACTCAATACACCCTCTGGCTGCAAGCCATATTGAATGTGTATCCACTACTTTTACTGAGAGGGTATTTTGAATCAATCCCATGATGCATAGCAATGTGCCTATACCGTACTGTACTAAACACATGTCAGTACTTGGGGATAAAAAGTGTTCCAAAAGTTTAAGAACCACAAGACATTTCATAATCATGCAAAAAATTCCCTAACTACTAATGCTTTGTGGGCTAAAATGAGCATTAAAGTCTGGGTTTTTATGTGTTAAGAATAGGATTTTTATGTGATCACATGGCCCTATTGAGGTGAAATTTCCCAAAACTGATGCATTGTGGGATTGACTCAAAACACCCTCTGACTTTTACTGTACTGTGAGTGCCCTGCCAATGTGGGCATTTTTTAGAGTACCCAAGTCAAATCATACAATCCTAAATGAATTTTTAAATCTTAAATTAATTTTTTATCTTCCAGAAAGGTTACAAGGCATTGTGTCAAGCATCCAAAGAGAATGTCATTAAGTCACCCAATACAGGTAAGCCTGTAGTGTACACAGCTCAGAGTTTGAGGGCCAATGGATTACCACAGCATTGCTAATCACTTGGGGCTTGAGACTAGAGCTGGGGGTTACCATTTAGTTTTCTATCAATGTACACGATCAGTATTTTTGTTTGTGTACCTGTGTACACATTGATAAAGACAACTGCCAAATTTGACATCTCCACAAAAATGAAATTCTAGTACCATAAATCTTTTGTAACCAACTTACCCGGCTTTGTATTAAGTCATGATATCATCCGAAAACGTACCTAATGTTTTTCATCCAGATTAAGCAAATTGAATATCCTAAACGCTTGGGGGAAACCAAAGTGACTACAGGTGCCGCTATAGTTTACATTTTTTGTAGATCCCTTTCCGTTCATTGCAGCACCATGAAATTATGATGAAGGCATACAAGAACTCGACAAACCAGGGATTTCCATGTTTCTGTAAAGTCAGAAATTATTTACAGAAGCATTAAGGGAGTTTGAAACTTTATTTTTTACTTACGGCAGATAATTTTGGTGAAAGTAACTTTAGTAGTATAGTAGTAAATCCAAAGTTTTAAATCTGGTTATGTCCCCCTAAACGGGGTGGCCGGATTTACCTCACACTCGTAGCAATTAATTAAAATAATACTGAAAAATAAATTCAAATGTGCACATGTCCCAGCACGAGTTGAGACCCACTAGGGGGAGGGGGAGGTTAAAGGCTATAAAAGTTTTCTGGTAATTTTCAAATTTCCTTGACATTTGTAGCCCATAGGATAACCTGACAGCCCTACCGTGTAGTTGCAAAGTAAATCTATATTTGATTTTCTTTGTTTTCAGGAGTAGGTGTGGCTGCGTCAAATAAAGTCCTACCCAATGCACCACAAGCTATTATTATTGAGGTGAGTTATGTACAAAGGTTTTCTTCCTACAAAGTTACTATGGGCAGTTCAGGTTTGATTGGACGAAGGGATGAAATTGTTCTAGCGCAATCTAAAATTGGTCATACTTACATGACCCATAGTTATTTGCTTAGAGGTGAGCCAGTCCCTCGGTGTATTCCTTGTGATTGTGCTCTTTCTGATTACTTGAGTGCATTGATTATGCGCTTATACGTAGAAAATATAGCGTCCCAGATTTGAAAACATTATTTCAAGATACTAGGCCTCTTCGGGTGATAACTTGCTGAAAGTGGGTGATCTGATTAAAGATTTTTAACTCTTTATAAATGTTATTACTAAAGTGTATGTTTTATAAAGGTTTTAAATTTTTGTAAATGTTTGATGTGTAATCTTAATGACACGATACATGACACAATTGTGTTGAGGAGTTGTTAAATTTTAATACTCACTCACTCGCTCCTACAAATTTAGAAAATATGAAAAGGTGATACTTTTAATTGATGTTTTCACTGAGGATCTCAAAGGCATCTTTGTGGCACATAGTATGTTATGGCTATCATTCCAAAAGAACCCCATTTCTAACCTAAATTTGGTCTTTTACTTTTTGAGTATTTTCTTCTGGCATTTTACTATTTTTGTTCAGTGAAGCCCATTATGAAATTTCTCATTTAAGTGACAGGCATGAGATTTTTTAGGATACAAATTTCTCATAATTTGCATGTGATCAGTTGTAGAACACATACCACAAGCATTTTGAAGGTTTATTAGACAAAGAAGTAAAAAAGAAAACCTAAAATCATGTTTTGATCTTGGCTGCCATCCTAATCGTCCATAGAAAAGCATGCTTTAATTTTCTGTCATGCATGATAAAAAATACTAAATAATCTTTTACATAAGGACGATGTATTTGGCTTATTAAAGACACTATCAGTGATTTACCCGAAGGAGTCAAAATATTTGAATTGCAGAACTAACTTAAAAGTGAAGGTTAAGTATGTAGGCTTCTCATAAGTTATTTATTGCCTGAAAAATTGACAGAAAAGGAAGAAAACAGCACCTGCAAAGATTGGAATTTCCATTAAGTTACGTGTTGTAGTAAGTGTCCGTATGTACAGTATGACTAAAATTTTCCAATGTTGTCCTATTAGGCTCCACTCGGTCTTAACATTGCTGGGATACTATACTTGTTACAGACATGCAAAAATCTGAATTTTTTATGATTTTTTCAAGGCAGCTTTGAATCATTTAACAAATCACTGAGGAGTGCCTTTAACTTCAGGGTGGGGGTGTAATTTAATACATTTGTAAGCATTCCAATATGAAAAAACGTTCGGAAAAAAACGTGGGGGGGTGCTTCTTGAATGTCGCTATGTCTCTGTCAGACCTAATTAAAGCACTAATATAACTAATCCTAGATATAGTATTTTTCACTTCTGAGAGTTATGAAAAAAGAAACAGACTCGACTATTACTCTTAAGTGGAAGCTACCAGACGATCTCGACAAAATACGCTTCACTTTCATCATTATCATCGAGTGAAACAGATTGGTCAATATTATCAGGGTTGAACTGTTATAGATATAATTCACTTATTATATCTTACACCGACACGTAGCTATCGGCCTAACGTTATAATGTTTTATTACAAGAGAGGATAAGAAGGAATGTACCTACTCAAACGAGTAAATTACAAAACCATCTTTCCGTCTAAATCTCTGAACTCGTAATTGTGTGAATGAATATGCCTACACAATTCCTTCAACTTTGAGATTATCTTCTCGTGTAAATATAGGTTTTTTATTAAGAAAACCTGGGCTAAAGCAACTGTATAAGGAAATGGATTCCAGAAACGCGGCGTCTTGCTAAGAAACTGCTTAAGCCTATTACAGAATGTTGCACATCTAAGAATTCCACATTTTTTTCTCGATTGTATTCTTCACACCAAACATGGTTACAACTACGAACCTAAATCGTCTTACCCGATCGATTAAAATCGCTTTCTAACAATAAAAGATATACAGATAGGTCGAATAGGCCTATCATTTTTATATTTTATTTATAGAAAAGGATTAAGATCGATACAGAAGGTATCCTATTGAACATATCGAATAATCGATTTCTAACCGTTAAAATATAATAGGCCGGATAGGCCTACATTTTATATTTTATTAAAAGAAAATGATTTACATCGATAAAGAAGGGTGGCTCTGAAAAGACCGTTTACATGAGTATCCATTTTATACCAGAACGGATAAAATAATGGAATTTTTGATAATAACTATCTCATTGTTTTTTCTTTGTCATATTAGGTCTCTGCGAATAGCCGTTCACTATGACATATAAAAAACAAATAATACAACCTAACACTTATTTTTAATAATTGATGGTTGCATAACCTCTTTATTATCAAAATTCATTATGTTTTAACATTTCTGTTTATCTAAACTCCTGTCCTTATTGCACCCTTTTCCCTAACGGAATAAATGCAATCATTAGAAAGGAGAAGGATGAATTTTAGCGTTAATACGTATAAACGGAAGATTCAGACTGGAATATTAAACCTGACTTCGCCAGCATCCGTTGATCGTCCAATCAGCGTCAAGTGCTATGCATGCAGAAAAGCATGCGGTGCACCGTTGGCTCCCCCTTTTTCTGGACTTCGTAGGATCCTAGAGCAACACAGTTTTGAGATGCGCGCTGCACCGTGTCTCATGCTAGATCGATTACGGGTCTCCTGCCCAGAAATCCCGACCGTATCATGCATGGTATACACGATAAACGCACGTGTTTCCTCATATTGTTATTCAAATTACAAAGATAACATACAACACATGCATTTAATAAAACAGAATAACATGTAAGGTTTGTCTTTGTTCAGAAGTACGCATCCATATTTTAGGTGTTTCTAAAAATAATCAAATTCATCCGAGAAAATTTACAATGTGACATATATAAAGGTTTCAAACATGTAAAAACCTAATCTTATTATGATTCTCCCATCTTCTCTGTGTAATTATACACCACATAATAAGATACAAGCATGTTTTTAACAGATATGTCATGATTTTATCTGATATGAGTTAAACGAAAGCAGGTTTAGACTCAGTACCCACCATTTTTTAAATAATTTTTTTTAAATAATATAATGAATAAAAAAGTGGGGGTGGTGCTTTCTTGAATGTCCTTGTGTCACTAATATAATAGCAGGGGAACTGGAGTGTAAGAGTGTGCGCTTCCGGATAAAAGTGTGATTTTTTTGCACACCAATACTTTTACTGCATTTATCTCATAAATTGGGATTTTGGGATCCCCCGTTGTGCCACAACCCCTTTCATGGGCCCCCATCTTGGATTTTCAAAGGTTACACAAGGGGTAAAATTTTTTAAAAAAGATCCGATTTGTTGAAGCACACCACCATGATGCCTGTCTGGTCACAAGGATTCCAAAAGGTATGTGTTTAGCACTATCTAGTCTTATAGTCGGACGTATGGGGTAAAAAACGGTAAACGGTGAAAAGCCAATTTTGGTGTGGTACATGGGTCAATTACAAGTTGCTTTGCTTCAGTTAATATTGGTGCAACTTGTTTCCCTAGCTTAAGATTGAACTAGGCATAGTTCTGTGCCCTGTAATCTGTTATGCTTAGTTTTTCACGTTATCCAACAAAATCGTCACAGGTCAATATATCCATAGCTGCCAATACGCGGTTGCTTCATTGCCTTTTTGTTTAATAACCAGACACGTAAAATAGTCAAAACTATTCCTAATTTCATTCTATAGCTAAACCAACAATTTGAACCCATTTTACAACAATTAGAGCAACTTTTAATTTTTGACTCCCTGTACAACCAATTGACTTTTTTTACCATATTTTCCAGTTTTTGCCCCATAATTCCTAACTCATAGTCACAGTTGTATAAACCATACCTTTTTGGAATCCTTGTAACCAGACACATATATCAAGGTGTGCTTTTCAACACATCGGATCATTTTTAAAATTTACCCTTTGTTAACCTTGAAAATCCAATCTGGGGGCCATGAAAAGGGGTATGCAAAGTGCTTCCTCATTTTATTGATTATCAAATGAGAAAGTACTTGTGTACCAAAATTCACACATTTTACTGGATTTGCACCCACATAAGATCTGTTCATTACAGTCCCCCCTATAACTAATCACTAATATATAGTAATTTCACTTCTGTTTTTGCAGCCTCAGAGAACTTGCTGATCAGGTGGGTACAAATCTTTTCTTTTATTTTTCCAAATTTTTGCAGATATTGTAGATTATGTAAAACTAATGACTGGTTGCTAGTTATGAAATCTTAAGGTAGATCATCGATAAAATGTCTTACAGAAAAATTACCATAAATCAAAACACCTGAAATCAATTTAGTAACTTATTATGGTAAGATTGAACTCTCCTCCACAATTTTTTACATTTTCAGACTGCCTGATTTGTTTTTAAGTGTTTTTTATATTTTTTTAAAATTCCTAATTTTTACAATAAATTATTTTTTCCCGCTAATGGAAGGTGCTTTTTAACTGAAACTCCAGGGAGAGTGTATAAACAAATACCTAAATTCTCACGTAGGCTTTTTTAAAATCAATGATTAATTGTTTCGAAAAATGATTTTAGGGAAAATATTTAGGTAAAATTGAACACCTGTAATTTCAAATAGAACAACTCAATCTGTAAAATCTAACGTGAGAATTTTTCTATATTTGATTTCCTTTCATAACACCTATTCATCACCAGGGAGTTTTAGTTCCTTCTAGGAAAAATTCTGAAAAGGGAACTAGTTTTCTAGAATAATCAGCCCCAAAAGGCGTTGTTGCGACACCTGTTCTTTGTTTTTAAGGACAACAGAAAATAAAAATTTTTATGATATTTGATATTTCTCTAACCATAAAAAAACAAACACCAAGCTTATAACTCATCAAAACTTGAGAAAATTACATAAATGGTAGTTTTTCACAAAATTGGCCCTATTGGTCCATTTCTATACTGCCAAAATCGATCCCTGTACAAAGTCTATGGAATTTGCAAATGCATTTGTGCCCTATCTCCAAACGCCTTTTTGGAACAAAATTAACATTTGGCAACACATGTTTCTTTCACAATACCACCTTTCATGAGAATTTCAACGAGTATCTGGGCACGAGCCGTAGCCGATGATCCAACCTTAGTAATCTTTATTTTTTTAATGCAGCAATAATGTAGGATGATGTTAGTGTGTTTAATGATCCCTCTTGTGGTGTTTTTTTCTCCTTACAGACGTTACCCAATTAAGTTATTCACGAAACATGTAAAGGAATATTGTCCAAAGTAGTTACTCTGTAATTAATGCCTTAAAATCTCTTGAGCTGTGAATATGTGAGACTTCTCCATGTACAAAACTTGAAAATATGACTTATTCCATGTTCAAGTTACTAAGCAATTGTGTGTGGACGTAATCATTTTTTTGTATTGACTCCCAAAAATTCTAAAACATAACTCATCGATGAACTCATATAACTCGCCAAAAAATCCCCCCTAACAACAACTTGTCAGTGAACGCCATAACTCGCCAAAAATAACTCTATAAACATACTCATCATGGGACTCCATGACCTTTGATCCACAACCATACAAACTCAGTCTTCGGACAGTCAAGGCACCCACCCACCAGGTTTGAGGAACGTGCGACCCTCATTCCGAGAAAAAAAAAATCTACACAGTCATACAGGCAGACCACCCAGTAATTTTTAAATATATGCCCAGATTTAAGAATAAAGTTATGATTTTGGGAACCGGTACTCTCTTTACGACGAAGTGAACCCAAGGGGACTTACCATTATTTTAAGTGCATGACGAGGCCGAAGGCCGAGTTCTTCCACGTCAAAAATAATGGTGTCGCCGGGTCAATTCGTTCGAAGACGAGTATCCCCCGGTTCCCAAAATCATACCTTATTCTCATTCTTAAACACTTTATAATTTTAAGGTTCTCTTTAACCCAATTTCGGCGATGTTTATGGCAAATACACCAAAAAAAGGACTGCCATCACCCAGTTGAAACAATCGAACAACCCGTTGAACGCAACATCATACGCCACGCGACGCAACTTTGGCAGGCACGCGCGAACGTATCAAAACCAGTATGACGCGAGCCTTCAACTAAAATAACATCAGTACGCAGCACGTACTACCGTGGTTAATTAAACTAATTGAACCCGGGCATCAGCCAATAAAATTACTTACATTTTCAATCTGTTTTAAGATGGGGTTTATTCGATATTCTGTTTTACTGATCACTAGTAGGCAAATCAGGTTACCATAATGGAATCCCAAGGAAATTTCAACATGCTGTTTTTTTTGTCAGTACTTTTGACAACTTTTTGCACATATTAAAATTTTCCAATAGCAAAGATTATGTTCTATATGATTCACTAAATTTTGGCCAATTCATGCAATTTTCATGTTTTTAAAACAAATTATTGGGTTTTCAAATATCCTCTATAATATTTGGTGACGATGAACTGTGTTTTTGTGGGAGCAGAGGGTGTTTTAGTCCCATTTCGCGCAACTAGTTTTTGGAAAATTTTACCTCACTATGGTAATGTTAGCCACAAATTCATATTCTTAACATAGAAACTCATTATGCCTACAAATTGCGAGTACTTAAGGAATTTTTAGCATGATTATGAAATGTCTTGTGGAACATGCGTATAGACGTGCGTTTGAGCCCTGTGAGATTCGGCTATCTTGTCATTTTCCTGGACAAGAAATTAACCGCTTGGTTGTCCCGATTTACCTATGCGATATTTGTTAAGCTGGTCCCAGCTGCAATCGTAATCTCGATGTATGTTTGCTGATAAGGGAAAGCGCTGATCCCGATCTGCTGCATCCCTTGAAATGAAGCTAAATGGTCTATGGTATGGTTGGGCCACAGTGATCAGCGGCCATTTGTGAAAGCGCTTAGAGGCCAAATAGCATAAGGCGCTATATAAATCGCTGCTATTATTATTTTTATCCCTGAGTGCTGAGAGGTGTTTAGTACAGTACAGTATAAGCACATTGCAATGCATTATGGGATAGATTCAAAAGAACACTCTGTTGTGACTATTGTGAAGAATTGACATTCCTTGCCCTAATTGCAGCGATTAGACCAAGGCAAGAAAGGCAAGAGGTCTCAGCTTATAGTTTGTCCGGCCAGCAGAAGAAAGGACTGGTGTCACGGTTTCCACACATTGTTAAACTTGTGCATCATGGTAAGGCACGGCTGTAATCGCAAGCGTACAAAGGCGGCTTGAGGGATGCGCATGCGAAATGGCTGTGCGAAAGTGATGATATCACTCCTGTCCGGACAAATTATAGTTAGAATAATGTTGTGCTGTTTTTCTCTCAGGGAATTGCTTATCATTGGTGGTGGATCAGCGAGAGATCAAATTGATGCCCTGAATAGAGGGGTAAGAGCAGAGATATTTTAGGTAAAGATAACAGATATTCATTTAATGGCTTTTGATGGGTAACACTGATACAAAATAAACTTCCTACATGGGCAGGACTTTTGAGTGGATCTTCTTGAGAAAATGATAATTTTGAAAGCTTTTTTTTTAAATTGTTTTTTTTTTTAAATTAATCTATTTTGAGGGCAAGAAGGTAGTTAGTAAAGTTTTGTCCCCGCTAATGGCGGGGCCAGATTCAACATCATACATATACTCAGCAATACTTGCTCTGTGATGATTTATTGTAGCAAAAGATATTGACCGGAATGCCCTTCCTAATGAAAATCCACAGTTTTCAGATTAGCTTCAGTGGTTTGATTGTTTAAGTGCAGTGAAGCTGAACCATGCTAACAGCTAGGGAGACATAGGCAATTTGGGCCGGAACCTGTCCTTAATTTTTAAACATAATGTCTTGCCTCTAGGCTGTTTTTCAATGAAACTGTAACCTGATATCTCCTGGACTGCCACAAAATTGTGCTGGAGGCATGTCACCACAGGCTAATCTTTACCGCTGAAATCCTTGGTGTGAGAGGCCCAGGAAATTGCCTAGCACGGTTCCAGGAAGTGTGTTAAACATGAGGCATGATTAGAGCCGGAAAGCATTTCGCTAAGTTGAAGTAAGGATACATTTGTCGATAAGCATTTGTTGATAACATCAATAGGTTTTTAAATAAATGATGTGTTATTTCTCCACCAGATTGATATGGTAGTGGCAACCCCAGGACGTATTGATGACCTCATGGGTTCTGGTAAACTTTCTCTTTCTCAGGTAAATGATGTATTGCTATGGGTATTCTACAGGGTGTAAAAAATCCCCTAAAATTAAGTGCCCTCAATGTTAAAGGTGCAACAAGAGATTTTGAGGCACCCAAATATTGTGTCTTAATAGTAATATCAAATAGATAAGACACTCAGTAAAGTTCTTACCCCTTGTATTATGCTACAGAATTTCTTAAGAGAGAAAAAAAAGGGATTTTGATTTGCTTAACTTTCAATGTAAAACGGCTGAATTTGTTTTTGCTCCTATAACAAAATTAGAAATTTCACAATTTTTGAAAAGAACATTTCTCAGTTGAATCCTTTCATATGGGGATTTTTTGATGGACAGAGCTTTACATCAGGGGAAAATCGACTTTAATTTTTTTAGGGACACTGATATTGAAATCTTTGTTGCGCCTTTAAGTTTTGTTAATGAATGTATACTGTTACGATGGTTCATGGACATCAAGGTCAGAAAGACCCTTAAAAACACCAACAAATGAACCTTTTGCACAAATGAATCTAATGTATAAAATAACATGAGATTGTTGTGGATTTTAATCAAATTATTGGTGTTCACGAATTAGGTATGTCCAAAATACAATTACAATTCAATAATGATCACCAATGTTACAGCATTATCAGCGATTTCTTCAAAATGTAAACAAATCGCGCCCCCTATTTTTCCATCAAAGTCCCTGTTTTTGCATTGTTGTATTGGAAATGGTAGTAGTAAAGACCCTTGTAAGTGGCTAAGCTTAACACGCCGTATTTGACAAGAATGGCGATTTTTCTGCATTGTTTACAAATAAAGTTGGAATCATTGACTTTTATATTATCAACACAAAACCGTCGAAATGGCATCTTCAAGACCAATTAAAATGCTTTAACGTCTGATTTTCTTCGCAGGCCATAGTAATAGAGGTGTTGATATGACCTAACACTAGCAATTTAGAGACAAAATGGGCATTCTTGAATTTTGGAGAAAAATGACTGATTGTGGCTTAAGATTTTAAAGTCTTAAAAGTCCACTCATTTAGAAACTTGTGTCCAGAATTTAGAAGAAGCGGTTGCAGTTAAAGACTATGTCCTCACAGGAAGACTAAAACTGAACAGCTGTTTGACCCCATGTAAATTGTCTCTTTTATTTTTAGAACAATTTTAAGCATGCAGCAGTGACACATTTTTGACAACTGTAGAAATAGGAGACACTGCAAGAGCTATTACTCTGCAAAATCAACACAAATCCATTGGGAATTTTGCCACTATAGGCCTACAAGGTATGATTATAGTGCCCTCTATGTGCCCATTTTCCATAGAAAGGCTTGGTAAACTATAACTAGATTTTTAAAAAATCACATTTGCCCGCAATTAAATTTTTGAAATTTACAAACAGGAGGTAGTTTGTGAACTAATAATCCAAATCATGTTGTCCAGTGTGTCACTGGCGATCTTTTTTGTTGTGGGCCGCCAGCTATAGCTGGCAGGACCACTTAGCAATCCGTTGTGCGTTGTATGTATTTAGGTAATGTCTTGTATTTGTGTCAAAAATTGAATTTTTTTTTTTAAATTGCCCCAATTGTAAAGTTTAACTTAATTGTAACCAAACTTACTTCTGTCATAGGTGCACAATGGGATCTCTCATAATGGTTTATGAAGGTCAAGGTCATGTTGAAAAGGTCACGTCATGTTGAAAGCAAGGTCATGTGGCAAGGTCAAGGTCATGTTGAAAGGTCCAAAGGTCATGTTGAAGGTCAAAGGTCATGTGGAAAGTTCAAAGGTCTGGTTGAAAGGTCACAGTCATGTTGAAAGGTCAAGGTTCATGTGAAATGTCAAAGGTCCTGTTGAAAGGTCAAAAGTTTTTTTTCCCCCATGTTAAGGTCAAAGGTCTGTTGAAAAGTCAAAAGTCAATGTTGAAAGGTCAAAGGTCCCATTTGAAAGGTCAAGGTATGTTGAAAGTCAAAGGTCATTTGAAATGGGGGGGGGGGTGGGGGGGGTCAAAGGTCATGTGAAAGTCAAAGGTCATTTGAAAGGTCAGGTCATGTGAAAGTCAAAGGTCATGTGAGTCAAGTTGAAAATTGGCCTAAAAATGTAAAATTGATCTAAATTGAAAACTTGAAGTCAATTGGAACCAAACTTTGTCATAGGTGGTCAGCATGCGATCCCTCATATGTTGATGAGATCAAGGTCCCCTGCCAGTGTCAAGGTCTGGGGCGCCCACAGCTTATATTCTTTGATATAGCGAGCGCGAAGGCGAGAACCGCGAAATTCTAGTTTTATCAGGTTTTGTCATAATAAGTGAAGCTCAAACAGCTGTGCATATAAATCCACAGGAATAGAGTAAATCCATGTGAATCATTTTTCCATCAGTTCAAGCGACGGGGGTTGTCCTTCACTACACTAAATACCGCAGTACAATAATCCAAGTCCATCTGTAAATTTGGTGGGAAAATTTTATTGAATTTGATGACAAAGTTAAGAGAAAGTGATTTTTGCTTCTTCTCCTTGCAGTTCGGTTCTTTACTTGGATGAAGCGGTGAGTATCCATAGAATGTCTTGCACATTCTTTTGTGAATAAAGGGGTGCCACAATTCTTAATACTCTGTCACTGTGTTTAACATCAAGTTATCCACCTATTTGTATTTCAATACCTAGTGCTTCACTATACACTGTGGGAGCCAGAAGTTAGGGTTTTTTATGCTAATTTGTTGAAAAAAGTTAAAAAATTTCAGTAAAAAAGGTTCACTTTTGTCCAAATTCCACCCCCCCCCCCCTTCCCCTTTGGGAGGGCAAATTTGGGAAAAGTCCCCTTTTGATGAAAGAAATTAATTGCCCTCCCCTATAAAAATCCCTGGTTACGGGCTGTAACAATACATTCGACGTTGGAGCAATCACCGGGATGACTTGGAAATTTTTTGCTTCCCTGGCTCGTTTGCCTCGATACTGCCTGAATTATTCGTACAGAATTCGTCGTAATAAACCACCTGCGTTATTTGCATGGCACATAATATGGTAGAACCAACCCCTAACTTACTGTTTTCCCTCCCTTAATATATATAAAGCAACATCAACAAAATTTGGGACAAAATATCTGTATATTTGGGAATTTTAATTTGTTGGTTGTTAGGACTCCTCCCTTTTTATCATTTCAATCATTTATTTTCCGGATCAATTACATATCAAAAATTACAATTTTAATAAAATTATTGAATATGTTAATTTGTTTTTGCTTTGCAATTCCATTCATTGTTTATGCCCCCGGAAAACAAACATTAGCGGGAATAACCAATCAGACAAACATACAAAGACCGCAACACAACAAGAAGAAAAAAAACTAAGCAAAACAAAAAAACACAATTAAAGATACAGAACAGAAAACAACAGAAAGAGTCATCAGCAAGTTAGTACAGAATTCATAATTATATAAAATTAAAAGTTTTTGAAATGTAACATTTTTAGACTTCCAAGTTAAATAATGTCTTTATCATTAATTCGTTCTTAAGCAGATTTTCCCCAAAATAATGCACATGTTCGAGTCACATGTCAAAAGCCATTTTAAACATCCTGAAGATAAGCTGAAATTTTGGTTTTAAATAGACTAATAGTTCTTGCCTTCCTTATATCATCTGGTAAACTATTACAGATTTTGGGCCAGTTTGTTAAGGCAATACTTTGTTTCCCCCCGTAACAAAAAAATCTCTCCTCTGTCAAATTAAAGATTTTAAGCATTAAGCCGGGGTGTGAAATTTCCTTCCCCTCGTTTAAAAAAAAAGGTTCCCAGGAAATGAGATGATAACCTCACTACAAATCTCTATGGGACATTTCCATCCAATAAACAGGGCCAGAAAAAAGAATACACTACCAGTGCATCAATTAGTGTACTATTGAGTTTCAGTCAGCGTCATGAATAGTTTCACACCAGTCCACCTGGAATTTTCTCTTACTCTCTGAAATCAATAGTTTCCACTAATGATGTCTCACCAACCCACTTAGTGACTGCTTTCTAGTCCCTCCTTGTAGACTGAACACTAACCACATCAATTCAATTTTGCTTCCTGGGACTCTTTCAGATAATTTCCGCGGTTTTTGAAATGGTTTAGGGTGTCCAAAATTTTCGCTTTTTCTTTGATATTATTCAGCTGTTTTGGTAATTTTTACTTCCTTTTTTCCCCTCTTTTTTCCCCTTTCCTTGGTTTTTTTGTCCATGGCCTCTCCCAACGCTATCCTGTATTAAACCAGTACCATTGCTTTGTTAGGAGGGTTTGCTAAAGGCTGGCTAGGTGAGCAGATAAAAATCGAATGTGGCAACAAATACCTAAGTGACGCGGAATGGAAAGAGACTACAGGTTGGTACATACTTGAATTAAAGAGGTATTTTATCGCATATTAAGGCTATTATCAAGACGTTCTCATATCAGATGTTACATCATCCTGTGAAAAAATCTGCCTTTTTAGTAAGTTCAGGATGACAAGGCTTTAGGTCTTGACATGACCCCTTAATGAATATTGCCAACTATAGCATGTTCTTGGTTGAATGTGATGATTCATCATGCTCTGTCATTTGATATACCTGCTTACCATAAATGTGGAAGGAGAGAGCCTTTTTGGTGTATATGTACAGAGTGTAAACCCAGACACATGTGACAAATACTTGACGACTATATCATGGTGCATGGCCATACATGATTGGTTAAAATGAAGGAAAAGTGCTTGTTTGAGGCACTTGCATTATTACAACAAATAAAAGAATCTTAGTGTTATTCACCCTAGAAGTATTGACAGCAACATAAAAACTTACCAGGAAAACATCCCCCTTTATATTAATCAGAGATGTAACTTTTCCGGAAATTTCCGGAATTCCAGATTTTTGGCCAAATTATAAAATTCTGGAACTGTATTGTTTTGTTTTTTTTACATTTTTTTTTAATTTCTGAGATCAAATTGTTAATGATAAAGGTAGAACTGCATCAAAAACCAAGTTTAAGTACCATTTTATTTTGGAGAAGGGGGTCTTGTTCCTTAAAATCGCATAAAAATACGTTCCGCTGAGCTCCACCGGATGATACATTAAAATTTGACCTTGCCGTCTGATCAAATTTTGGATTTTCAGGAAATGGGACAACACCTCTGTTACATCTCTGATTAATTGAATGTTCTATTGCTTCTGCATTGTTATCACTAAAATTATATTTTGTTTGGAATTAATCTCTTTAAATAGATGGTTGTGTGTTCAGCTACGCTTCACAACTTTGATGTTAAGAAACTAGCGGTAAGTATCGTGTACTTGAAATTGTGAGCTATAAAAAGAGATTTCATACTGATCATAATGACAGGCTATATTGTAGCAGTTTGGCAAAAATAGCTCAATTTGGGACAAAAGAGCCAGAATAAACCACCTCCAAATAGCTATTGGACAGTTCCATTCCCATTCCAAAACAAAGTCAGAAAGAGTTGCACAAGACTTTGTGCTAAGCTCATTTCTGTGGTACTGTGGGATGATTTTTTTTTCATATCTTTTGCAATATGCATGGGATCAATTATGTCTTTTTGTGACTATAGTGTATCACTACCATCAGTGACTATAGTGCAATTCATAGTGGGCCGATATAATAGTTTGGTGACTACAACCAGTGTATATCGTGTTTTATATAGTATGTGACTACATTCATTGTCAAAATGTGTTTCTTAGTGTGGTGACTATAACAGGGTTTCCCAACCCTTTTGACCGGCGACCCATTTCTTGACACTTGTTTACGGTGATCCCCCATACACAAAGAATATAGTCTCTCAAATGATTTGACCAGTCCAAGAAAATTCAAGGTTTTGTGGAGAGTCACATAGTGGCAATGCAAGTTTTCAGCCAGGGAAGGGGCAACAAGTCGCCTCTATCTCTGGAAATTCTGAATATAACTGACGACAGGTAAGCAAGGGCAATCCTTAACATTAAGGTCATTTCGTGATTTCAGCACCTTCCTGTTTCTATTCATTGTTGCACTAGCTATCCTTGAAAAGCTGTTCACAAAAAATTTGAGTCGCTCCTGATCGTCGCGGTTTTGTGTTATGAGCAATTGCTTGTTTCCCCGGTCCCTAGGCCACTATACTGTAATTTCTGTCTGTCTGTTTACAGACACAAAATTGGCAAATTCTTACCGATACAACCAAATTTCCACTGAGATTCGGTAGCACATGGATCACAATGCTGACAGTTCAGATAATTAAAAATCTTGACTTTTTTTTTAGGCAAGTCAGGGGACGAGGTTTTGGATCACGAAAATGCCCCTTTTGAAGAAAAAATAATCTCATGTACCAATTACATCTAGTGACAAGCACCTTCGAGATAGTAGCATTCCAAGGGCATGGTGTTCCCCATTCCCTATCAAGTGCACACGAAGCCTGCAAAATACCTCTAATTTGTTTTTTATATTCAGTTGAATTTTTGGCTTTGAACAGTCCTGTAAGTGACAGTTGATGATTTGTGGGCGAAGTGGAGCAGAAATTTTTAACAAATACAAATTCCAATTAATTAATGAAACACCAAATCAATTTGGCTTGCTTGAACATAGTAAATTATCTTATTTTGTCAATTCTGTTCCTGTCTTTTGACAAGTAAACTCTTTTATTTTTATTTCAATCAGCTTCATGACCCCTTCTTAAGGATCCGTGACCCCAAAGGGGTCGTTACCCCAGGTTGGGAAACCCTGGACTATAACCATTGTCTGTAGTGTGGTTTGATTGGTTAGTCATTTTTGTCATAACTGTTGTAGTTGTCAAATTCAATATAAGCCCAATTATAAAAGTAACTCTATCTGGTTCTGGCCTTTAGGAATTTGGGTGTTGCTGTTAAAATTAATTAAAAAAAGAAAACATTTTTAATTTTTTGTTTTTTTCAAATTTAAAACACTATTATTTTGTGATGTTTAATAAAAAAATATATTAAAACTTTAAATAAATAATTAGTTCAGCATTCTCTTTGTCCATTTTGTAAGGAGAAATTATGTATTTCCTACTGGGTAGACCTGAAGGGACAAACAGTGTCCCAGAAACAGTGCACCATGTGGTAAGTATTGATAAAAGAAGATATCAGTAGCTTCCCACAATGCATTGCTTCCATTAGAAGTTTTTGTACAGTAGTCATGTGAATTGGTTAGTGATTAACACCTTAACACCACTCTTAAAATGCCAGGTTGGTGATCAGTACTGTCAATTTAGCCATGTTTCATCACAAACGATTCACATCAGTACCTTACAAACTCCATTGGAAGCAATGCATTATGGGAAGCTACTGAAATCGTTCTCTTAGTATTGATATTGATTATATTGATTGATTTACCAAGGTTCACAAGGCTTGGTATCAATGCCGCTGATCAAAGGAATCTCACTGTATACTTATTGTCCTCTCACAGAAACCCACACTAGTAATTAATCTCTGTAAAATAACAGATTGCCTTATTTGAACAGCCCACTTGCACCATTTTTTTCAATTGAATGCATATTCATCGGGTATATGAATGTAATTAAGCCAATCACAGGATAAGTTAAAAAATTAATGTGCATACACATATTATAGAACATCTCATTTGATTGGCTACTCCAAGGTTTAATTATCATGTTTATATCATTTAATGAGCCATCAGATTATTAAAGGAAGGTGGCAGCCTCAGGAGGAAAATTTGAATATGCAATCAATTGAAAAAGTTTCAAGTGGGGCTTTTCATATTGAAGTTTAAATGGCTTATGCCGATTGTAGACTATAGTGAGGGATCAAAATTTTGGCATTGGCTATTTGACTACTAATTATCATCGATGGTTCATGAGGTCAGAATTAACTGTCGAGAAGAAATTAACAGTAAAATTGAACAAGACTTAGGTGATTTTCCCATTCCAAAGTGTACAATAAAAAACACTTAATATTGTAGAGCTAAATTTTTCCAGTACATACTATCGTTGGATATTCACTTTCATAACATTGGCACTTCATCTACACCCTAAGTTTCAAGTGATAAACTTAGTTTTTCCAAGGCACGTGAAAAACTTTATCAAGAAAAACTGTTCTTAATATACTAATAAACTAAGTTTTTCAACTGAAAGCCTTTTTTCAAGTTGATGAACCAAGACTTTTTTCTTTTCACAAAATTAACAGTTTTATTTTCACCCTGTTTTGAGAAGTTAATGTATAGGGATACAGGTCCTTTATACAAAATCAGAGTAAATGGGACTGTCATATAAGGCTGGGAATCACAGACCATTGCTTTAAATTGATCCTATATCGTTGTTGAAGTTGATTGTATGTAATGTCCTTATTCTTTAATTTAAATCAGGGTTTTACTGCAAGAAGGCCCATACAATAGCTTTCCCTTTGTGTCAGTTTGTGTTGTTATTAAGTGTTTATACCTGCCAATTTAACACCTGGCAGCTATTGCAAGATTGGGCCTTTTTTGCCCTAAACCTTTCTTAAAATAAATGTGTTTCTTTTATAGTCATCGAGTAACCCACGCAAGGGAGATACTTCCTGGAACGTAAAGAAACAACTACAGGTAAATGTCCATAGGTAGCATGAGTTTATGAATAAAGGGGAAACCTTAAAGATCTTAGAGGGAATTGTCCCCTGTGAATTATCGTTGCCCCCCCCCCTTTTTTTGCTTGTTTTGGCAGAGCTAAGTGGTGTATAAGCTAAAAGATTTGCCATGTTCCTGTTAACTGGTGGGATTCTGATTGATGATCCCATCAAATAAACCGTACTTTCCACTGATCAGTACCATATAGGGAGCCCCTTTACTTTGAGAAAGTATAAGAAGACCATAATCACAGCATTGGCCTGTCAACATATTTGCATGTGCTTGCGCTTGATAGAACTGCAAGCGCTGAATAATTCGGTTCAGACCAAAGTAATAGTTTTCTTGATACAAGTGGCCGCTTGAATCTAAAATGAAGACTGAAATACATTCGCGCGCATTCAGGGGGTGCAAATTCATGTGAGTTTGCGAAAATCAAATTTACTTGACATGCAACAATTAATACATATTCAATGGGAGAATTGATTCCTCTTATCTGGATCTACTAGAATCACTGCGAGAATCGATTCGGTAGATTCTCGCCGAATTTGCACCCCTGGTCATTTTCTGGTATCCACATAAACACAGTCCTCTGTGGTCCAGTGTAATCTCGCGCCTAGATTGCAAGAGGACCGGGTTTCGCGACCATATATTTTTTCGTCTTTGTTTAATTCTATGCTCGCCTGTTTCTCCGAGTTTCTGTAAACCTTTTTTGTACAAATCCGCAACCATTATTCACCCATCATCTTGATAGAAAAATGGAAAAAGCCCAGACTTAAAGTCAACGAGAGATTTCAAGTCATCAATATTTTCTGTGAGATGTAGTGATTTTCATATAGATTAGATGTACAATAGATCCTCTATTTGGTCCCACCGCCAACTTTAGTTGGCAAAAAAAAGGGGGGGGACTATAGAAATGCCTGCTCCCGGTGTGCGTATGTGTCCCACGCAATATCTCTGTATCTAAGCAAGTGTGGGGGTGCCAATCTTCGCTACATAGATGCATCTCAAGTTAGAGGTTGGCTGGGATGTAAGTGGGTCATTGACAGAGGTCCAAGGTCAAATATGGTCAAAATAGGGTCAAATTTGGTCAAAAATAGGATATAATTTGTTAGAATCTTTTAAACACGATATCAGTTTGATCTAAGCCAGTATGGGTGTCCATCTCGCACCATATAGTCACCCCAAAAAGTAATGGTGGATGAGTTCGGAGGTGGGTCATGTGGGCATGGGTCAAAGGTCAAATATGGTCAAACAATAGGGTCAAATTTGGTCACCTTTGGTCAAAACTAGAGATATAGCCTTGTAAACATTATATCTTTTGATCTAAGAAGTATGGGTGCCCATCTTCGCACCATAGAATGTCACCTCAAGTAGACGGTGGATGAGTTCGGAGGTGGGGCATGTGGGATGGGTCAAAGGTCAAATGCCGTCAAAAATGAGATTAAATGCATAAGCCTTGGCAATTGTTGGGGGATGATGAACTTGGTGGTGTGGTCAAGAGTTCAGTGCCGAAAATTTAAGGTCATTTCAAGGTCATTTGGGGTCATTCAAGGTCAAATGGATTAAATTGCTATAACGCCCATGCAATTGGGGTAGGTGATGAAACTTAGTGGGTGTGGTCAACATTCAATGCCGAAAATGTGAAGGTCATTTCAAGTTCATGTTGGGTCATTCAAGGTCAAATGGATAATATGCTATAAACCCTGTGTCACTGTGGTAGGATGATGAAACTTGGTGGTTGTGGTCAACTTCCGTGCCAAACAAATTGAAGGTCATTCAAGGTCATGTCGGTCATTCAAGGTCAAACCAACTAAGTTGGTGGTAGGATGATGAAACTTGGTGGGTGTGGTCAGCATTCAGTGCCCAAAAAATTTGAAGGTCATTTCAGGTCATGCAGGGGATGCTGGGTCACCATGTCAATCACTAAGTAGTTTGGGTGGATGATGAACTTGGTGGGTGTGGTCCAAATCATTCTAAAAATTTTGATGGTCATTTCATTCATGTGGGTCATCCAAGTCAATCCATACACTGGTAGTTGGGTCATACAAAAACTGATGGGTGAGTACGCCTTTTGTCAAAAATTTTTAAGGTCATTCAAGGTCGTAGGGGTATTCAAGGTCAACCTAACTCACATGTGGTAGGTCATGAAACTTTGTAGATGTGGTCAATATTTCTAAACCGAAAGATTGTGAAGGTCATTTCAAGGTCAGCGGGTCATCTAAGGCAAATCACTACAAATAGTTGTATGGTCAATGTAGGCAACAATTGATACCGTCAAATAGCAACTGTATGGCGCAGCACCTCAGTGGTTTGAGAACCACTTTTTCCATCACAAATCTCCCTCTGATCTTAAATTTATTTCCCTCCATTTACTATCGTGACGGGCGGGGGACCTTGTGGTTCGAGAACCGCCTTGTTTATTTGGTTCAGAAATAACTTAATGGAATGAAAACATAAAGGCGATGTGTATAGGCTTAATTTCAATAGAAAACATAGGCTGAATTTTGTATTTGCTCCTATATCGAAATTAGAAATTTCCAATGTTGTACCAAAGAAACAGTTCTTAAGCTTATCCTACAGATGGGGATATTTTTTATAAAAGGTTTACACCAGTGCAAAATCAGAATTTTTCACATTTTTCGGACACCTGTTATTTGAATCTCTTGTTTGCACCTTTAACGATTGCAACATCGTGTAATTAATATGAATTTTGTTGTTGTTATCAGACTGACGGTGTCCATGCTGAAGACAGGAATTACCTGGGAAGCCAAACAAGGTAAGCAACGAATCCTACAGTCCTGTTCATCTGAGGCAATTTGCATATTTTACTATGCATTTTCTCATATACGCTACGATAAGCCCAACATATACGATTAGCCTTTCACATCAAGGCATTGTGCTTTATTTCATGATACAGTCCCCATATACGATGTGGTATAGCACCCTCACATGGGGCGTCTCTTGCGCATCGTCCTTTCCTTCCGCCGTTTATTTTTGTGTGTTTTGTTTTTCTTTATTTCCGGATAATCTTCCGTACTCTCCTGTGCACTGATTGGGAATACATAGTAAGGATTGCGGTGAAACAAATGTTGATACTACCATCTGGTGGCATATTTTATGTTACTGTTGGGCATTGGTCTTGTGGATAAAGAAAGGATTCGATTGATAGGTAAATTGTGGCAACGCAATCAATTAGAGGGTATAATCCCCATAGGATGACACATAATACTTTTGACACATTATGCTTCCACAGAAACTTACCCCTATTTGTGCAAAGATGCATGGTTCCGCTCGGCTGAGGGCATCTCCCACGTGGCGATCCTGGTTGAAGCGATATGTGATTGACCATTTCAAAAGCCACTGCGATTGAAAAATTTAATGGGGAACAGATCAATTTGACCAGTTTACAGAGACCCTTCTGAAGGTACCAAGATACTGAAGATAGATTATCTGATCAGGGCCATCCAGGAACACAAGATGGGATAAAGCATCATATTCTGTCGCACCAAATTAGACTGTGACAACGCAGCAGAGCGGCTTTTGTCAATGGGAGGAGGTGAGTCGTTAAGCTAAATTCGCTAATGTAGAGCATGTTAGAATAAGACGTGCCAGTTCAACTGGCTCGCACTCACTTGGTAGAGTCAGTGATAACATTGATCAAACTACACAAAATCTATGGCTTATCATAATTTCGGAAAGTGTGCATATGAGCGAGGCTGAACCAAAGACAAATGTACTAACTGGCACTTAATCAGCGAAGTGTGCCAGCCAAACCTGGAGGACTGGCAATAGTGGTCAGCTGTTGTGCACGTGGGTGTGTGTACGCGCGCGCCCGTGTGCGTAAGTGAAACTTACACACTCTTATAAGTGAAACTTACACACTCTTACAATATTTTGTCCTCCTTTTTGTACAAAATGATCTTAATCCCTATTTTGAATTTCACTGCATTTTTGTTGTGTTGTTTTTTTTCCTGTTACTTAAGTTTTTTAAATAAGTTAGCAATTTGTATTCGGAGCAATTGTTTGTTTTTCCTCTGTGATGGATCTTGATTGCTTCTGTCTGTATGACTTGTCAACACATCTTGTCTACAGTTATTGTTTCAACTTTTATTACGCTTTCTCATTTGCTCTTCTAACCCTACGCATCCAACTAATTTCTCAGGTTCCTCCCTCACTTCTCACACATATCTCTCTTATCCTCTATTCATTCCTCTCTCTCTCCCATTTATAACCCCCCGCTATTATTTACTTTGAGTTATCCTTTTCTGTATGCCGTCCCCTGCTATATACGAACTTCCATTTAACCACCCGCTTCATGACGAAGAATTTCGCGCATCATTAATTGATTTTTCACCAACACTAAATTGAAGCTCATCAAACTTAATTCCCTTTGCATCATTCCGTTACTCACAGACCCATATCATCTCACAAATGTGACCACCCATCCTTCACACACCCACAAAACAAACTCTGGAGGTTTCTGACTCCCGCTATCCCACTGACGACAGCTTTAACACAACTAATAAAACCATCAAGATCGGACTCATTTTCCAATATTCCATGTCACTGCGTAGTATCACAAAATTTACGAAGAAATAAATAACTACCGTGAGCACCTCAACCAATTGTCTCTGTCTTAGATTTCAGAAACATGGCTTACTGACACCAAGTCACCACCTCACTTTAATGGCTCACGTACATTCCAGGAGCACTTACTGGCAGAGGAAGGGGAGTTTGTTTTACATAAAAAATTCACCTTCTAATACAAAATCATCGACACAACACCAGAACCAGACTTTGACTCACTTTTCATCGAACTCACCATCAACACCAACAATAGACCAAAACAAAAAAACTGACGGAGTTATTTACAGACTGAATGAAAACACAATCCAAAATTTTAACAATAGCTGCGAGCAGCTTCTCACTGACCTAAATAAAACCAACCGTTGCTGTTCTATTTGTCGCGTGACTTTCTTTAATGTCAATCTTCTAAATTATTCCACTCATCCACACTTTAATGACTTTTTAAACACATCACTGCAAAACTCGTATATCCCTAAAATTAACAGACCTACAAGAATACGCTATAACAAGCCACGGCCTCAGTGATAAATTATCACAACTCCAATGACACAGCCTCCACACCAGGGATATTCGTCACTGACACTACAGATAACTTCCCAATATTCCTATTACATAACAAGCATACGCAAGCCACAAAAACAACATCACTAAACGTGACTATAGAGATCACAAAATTCGCATATTTAACCGTATAGACTCAACACTGAATCATGGGAGAACATAACTCACAGAAAATGACCCTACCATAGCTTACAGGCAACGTACTTACAACTTATACGAAAAACATTACACGAAGCATTCCCCTTACAAAAGAGGACCCTAAAAAATCGTAACCACAGGCAGCCCTGGATGACAACTGCAATTTCCAAGTCAATCAAACACAAGCAAGGCCTCTACAAAACATACTAGAAGAAAAACACACCAGCAACCAAACAACAATACAACAATACAAAAACAAATTAATCACATTATTCGTATTGCCAGAAAAAACATAACACCGAACAAATTCAGAAGAAGCTCAAAAATGATCTCACCAAAACCTGGACATTCCTCAACAACATTCTAGGTAGGAAGGTATCCACTAAACAAATACCTGACCTTTTCCACTCATAATAATAAGCAGATAACTGACCTGCTTGACATAGCAACGCAATCAACGATCACTTCACTAACTGGGCAAAAAAACTTAGCTAACAAAATACCCCCTTTAAAATAACCCATTAACAAACACTTCCAAACAACACATTCACCTCAATGCCTGAATCCAGTTACTGTGATGAAATGCACAACCTTCGCCACTTGTTAAAACCTGCTAAAAGTGCGGGTACCGACAAGATAGATCCTGGGATTTTGCTAACAAATCATATGATAAATCATTTCGCCTCTGATGCACATTTAACCAATCATTCTCACCGGAACCTTCCCAGATCACCTAAAATTACCAAAAGTCATTCCTATTTACAAAACAAAGATACAAATAACATTGCAAAATATCAGGCACCTGCTCTGTTCTTCCATCTTTTTCAAAACTAATTGAAAAAGTCATGTACACACGTCTGTCTACATTCTTCAATAAACAACAACATTCTTGCGATGAACAATACGGTTTTAGGCCCACACGTCGCCTTACATGGCACTCCTTGAACTAACAACCACATTCAATATTGCACTAAAAACTAAACTCCACACCATGGGGGTATTCCTGGATCTCTGCAAGGCTTTCGACACCATGGACCACAAACCATCTTCTCACAAGCCTTTATCCATTACGGTGTCCGTGGAGTAGCATTGGAGTGGTTAAGGAGTAACTAACTAAACGCTCACCAATCAGTCTACGTACACTACACCGCCATTCATCCATCAAAACTATCAAGTTGGCGTCCCGCAAGGCTCAATCCTTGGGACCCTTACTTTTCATCTTTACATGAATGACCTCACCAACATCTCTAACACACTAAAAACAATCTTTTTGCAGATGACACAAACATTTTCCTTTTCAAACCACCCAAACATATTAATGCACTTTTAACAACATGAATCATGAACTCGCTAAAAATCACTGACTGGTTTCGGCCTAACAAGCTTTCGCTCAATGTTTAAAAACTAACTACATGCTTTTCTCTACACACAACACTAATCACAACCACAATTAACAAATAGATAACCAGGACATCTCCAGGTAACTCAACCAAATTTCTTGGCATCCCAATCCGAAGACAGTAACATGGAATGAAACCATCAACTCTGTCAATACCAAAGCGTCTCACCCCAGATTGGACATCTACCAGAGTTTAAACACCACTTCCAGAAACACTTTAAAATCATGTACAACAACAATATTCTCCATACTTAGCTTACTGTAACATCATTTGGGGCTCCAACTATCATTCACGAACTCACCAAACTAAATATCACACAGAAAAGGGCCATTCGCACTATCACAAGATCACCCCCCCAGAACTCCACACTTTGCCAGTATTTCACTCACTGAAAACACTTAAATAGAGCACCTCAACCAACTTTAAACAGCGCTCTTCATGTTAGACTATCACAACAATCATCTCCGAACTTCGCAATTACTTTTCAAGCAAACAGACAAATCCACAGCTATAACACCAGACAAGCGACAAACTCATACTTCCCCTCCCAAAATCTTCCTATGATAAGCACTTTTTCAGTATCACGGCGCAAAAATTTGGAATGATCTTCCCGAATCCATCACACCAATACAAACAAAAATTTACTTTAAGCTCAATGAAAAAATTTTCATCAACCAGTACAATTCTTTTAAAATCTCTCCCCAAGTCCTTATTACTCTCCTCACTTTATTCTACATTTATTCACCCCCTCCTCGTCGATCTCTTGCTCCCTCATATGAAAGTGATACAATACATCAGCAAGACATGCGGAAGAGTCTCTCCTTATTGTCCAAATTACGTATCCGTATTCCCGTTAGTGTTTGTTTAGCTAGACATAGTGTTTGTTTTTGTTGTTTGTCTCTGTTTTTTTGTTATTGTATATTTACCTATGTAATATCGATTGATACACTTGTCACAGCTGTTTGACCCGTGCAAATGTCTCTTTAATTTTTAGAGCGATTTTAAGCTAATGGCGAACAATTTGACAACTGTTATAAGTAGGGACATACACGACCTATTATTACCTCCGCAAAATCAGAAACATCCATTGAGGGAGGGAATTTGCAATGTAGGCCTCTAGGGGTCTGTTTTGTAGGGTGTTATTCTTAATCCATAGAAGAAAGGCCGGGTGTATAACTAGATTTTGCATGAAAAATCACATTTTTCCCCGGTGAAAGTTTCATCGTTTTCACAGGATGTAGTTGGAGGCATAGAGGCTCCAATTGGTCGTCAGGAGTGTGTCGCCGTGGATTATTTTTGTTTATTCTCGTTTTGGTCACTTTCAAACAGCGTGTTGATAATTATTGTAATATATTGAGTAGTATATTTTACTTTTATTGTATTAAGGGCCAGCAAAACCACTAAGCTCCTACGGGGTTTGGTCCTGCTGGGTCCTAGCATCTATATACCGTCACCAGGTCATCTTAGCCACAGTTTACATTGATACTTTATGGATTATTATCCCTAGTATACTTGGTTACTATTCTGTCACGGACGATATGTTATGCTGAATAATTTGAATTGAAATTGAACTTCGAATATACTCGCTCATTCTCATACTCAAACTTTCTTGTCTCATTCTATATAAAAGTGTTCTACTTTCTTCAAATTGTTAATATATAATTTGGAAAACCATTTTGAGTCAAATGCATTTTATTCATTCTATCAACCTTGTTTAGTGGTTGTTGTATGAATTATTCAGGACCCCGGGCTTCACACAATCACCAGTTCTCTTGTGTGTGTCTACACAGTGGACCGAAAGACCTTCCAGAGGAAGGAGAATCACAGAAATTTAGGTGATTGACACTTTCACAACAACTTCCATCCGATCAGATTTCCTGAACCGTAGCTATACTCCAATTACCTACCCTACGTGCAGTGAACGTCAGTGCAAGATGATGGTAGCACCAATAAACCGCTCTCATTGGCTTTAAAGCGATGGCGTTTTTACACGCGCACACAAAGAGGGCATATCTCGACATGTGCATAAAGCTGCGTCAAGGTTGTGACATCGCTGCACAGAGTTAGAGAAATGGACTATAGGGCTAGGGTTGGAGTCATTGCTGTCAATGCAGGGTTAGTAGAATGGTAACAATACCTAAAAGAGACTTGAGGACTTTCCACTAAAGTGCAATCCAATTGTTTTGAAACCTTTTTTGGACCATAAGGCTGACTCAGAATTTTTGAAATTACTTTTCAGTGTGTTTAATTAAAAAATAGTCAACTAGAACTAAAAATATCACCCAATATGCTAATTTCAAAGTTTCAGATGATTGGATTTTTCATTTTGATGCAGTAAACATTTAGTGTAGTATAGTAAAAGAGTGCTTCGATATCTCTCGGTAACCACGCACCATTCTTTACAGTATCTCTGATTTGTTCATTACTGATATTACTACCTTCCAAGTCACCAATCAAAAAGTGCGTAGATGGCGATAAATAGGCAGTTAGGGTTAAGACAATTGAAGGCGTTTCTAAAAAAACTTCTGTGTGTTGTTTCAATATGCAATGGCTCAAAAAATTTGAAGTATTGTTGGGATGGTGTCCCGACAAAGCTGTTGTTGACAAGGTTGGCGACAATGAACTTTTCTGGCATGGGGACAACAATGGAAAATTGTCAACAACAAATATTCATGAAGGCCTTGTCACTTTTGTAACAACCCTATTCAGGACTCAAATAATTGTGGATTCCAACTGCTATTGGAGTTACTGAATCTTGAATTTAAAACCATACTATTTACTTTCACTCTGAATAAGCCATTTCAATATGAATTACTAACCAATCTGTGAAAATATTTTTTTATATATATATCATTAATAAATAGCCTAATGACCTCCAAGTCATCCCACTGTGCTAAAATAGTTCAACCAACCTTACAATGGGCCGAGGTAGTAAAGTGTAGAGTTCTTTTGGAGTGAAAGAGTCAAAGTGAAGTAATTTGTTTTCCATACAATCTCAAATCTAAGCCTTTGAGTCCTATAAAGTATAATAAAACAAAATTGAGAATTGGCATTCCAATAGATTGATTTGTCGACAAATTTTTGCCATCGGGTTATATGATTTACCAACATGTCAACAAAGAAAATACAAACCGACACCAACTTAAGTATTTGTGTATGTTTAACTCCTCAGGACAACAAGGTACGCTTCTTAATTTGCACGGATGTGGCAGCCAGAGGTATCGATGTAAAGGGAATCCCTTATGGTAAGTACAAGTAAACCAACCGTAGAGAGGTTCAGAAGCCATGCGTAAGGCGAGTATTTGTACTGGGATTGTGGGATTCTTTTGTTAAAGACAGTATCGGTGATCCACCCGAAAGAGTCGAAATATTTGAAATTTGCAGGAAAAGCTTAAAAGTGAGGATAAGTACATAGAATTCTCATGAGTTATTTTTTGCTAATGAAAATTGACAAAAAGGAAGAAAACATTGTTTTTAAAAGTATGAATCCCCATTCAATTACGTGTTAAAGTAAGGTGTCCGTTCGGACAGTAATGACTAAAATATTAGATTTTGTCCTTATTAGGTTGCTTTTGGTCTTATCGCTCATAGGGTATGTTAAGATACCTAAACGTGTTACAGACATGCAAAAATCTGATTTTCGCAGATTTTTTTTTATTTTCTGATTTGTCCAATCACTGATAGTGCTTTTAATGAATTGATTGTAGAAAAGATTTCCAAAATTTTGCGTACAATATAACACACATCACTTATGGCAACAAAACCTTACTATCACAAGCATTTGAACAAGGTGTTACATCCCCCCTCCCGGGACCCTGTCAGTAACTAGAGCTACTCAAGAGCTCAAAACTTTTCATTTTTTTAGAAAAGTTTAAAATTAAGTACTTCTATGTCCATATTTGGCATATTTGGAATCGGCATGAAAAATGGATTTCATGTGAGTTCAAACAAGCCCAGTCTTAGGTCATTTGGTACAAGCCTAGTCTTAGGTCATTTGGTTTTTGAGTTGGCCTCTTGAATGGAGGTCATTTGGGAAGCCATATCGCAAAAAAGTGACTCTGGAGTTACGTAAGAAAAGGTAAAAAGCGAAGTACAGCAAAGCAAAATAGTCAAACATGCTGAAATAATCCATGTATGTACGTTATCCATCAGTGGACTATCTGCGACCCTCCACAAATAGTCCGCTAGTGGATTAATTGCACACGGGATCCTCAAATAGTCCACTGGTGGAATAATCGCGCACGGGGTGCGCAAAAATCTCCGTCCCTATAAGGAAACGGCGGATCATTTCGAGGTATGAAGTTACTCCAATATTGGAGGGTCTGCGCCCGCCGCAAAACCTCCAATATCGGAGCTTCTGCGTATAATACGCAGACACTCCAAAATCGGAGGGTCTGCGGACATCGCAAAAACTCCAAAATCGAGGTTCTGCGTATATTATTATTTATATTCAAATACTCCAATATCAGAGTTTCAGCGTATAACACGCACACACTCCAAATTGGAGGGTCTGCGTACATCGCAAAAACTAGTGGAATAATTGCGCACGGGGTGCGTTGAAAACTCCTTCTCTATAAGGAAACGGTGGATCATTTCCGTGCTCGGGATCCTCAAATAGTCCGCTAGTGGACTATTTGAGGATCCTGTGCGCGGAAATGATCCACGTGCGCGGATGCTCCTACAGGGGACTATTTGAGGATCCCGTGCTCAACTGATCCACTATCCGAATAGGTGAGGATCCCTTGCGCAATCAATCCACTATCGGACTATTTGAGGATCCCGTGCGCGGAAATGATCCACGTGCGCGGATGCTCCGACAGTGGACTATTTGAGGATCCCGTGCGCAACTTATCCACTATCGGACTATTTGAGGATCCCGTGCGCGGAAATGATCCACCGTATCCTTAGGCCTATAGGGACGGAGTTTTTTTGCGCACTCGTGCGCATTCCACTAGTGGACTATTTGAGGATCCCGTGCGCAATTATTCCACTAGCGGACCATTTGAGGATACCGTGCACGGAAATGATCCACCGTTTCCTTATAGGGACGGATTTTTTAGCGCACCCGTGCGCAATTATTCCACTAGTGGACTATTTGAGGATCCCGTGCGCAATTATTCCACTAGCGGACTATTTGTGGAGGGGTCGCAGATAGTCCACTGGTGGATTGCTTATATAACTCAATAATCCCATACTACAATCACTTCTTCTTAGTTTTGGATATTTACATTGTGTGAAAAACTGGCAGGAGAAATTAATATATTGTAAAACAATTTAATTTTGCTGGTACTTTTTTTCGCGAATTTGCGATTGGTGACATTTTCGCGAGTATTAAATTTCGCGAAATTTGAAATTTTGTGATGATGCTGATGTACTTGGCAATATTTTTGCAAGGATTTAATTCCGCGAATTCTTGTTACTTGCGAAATTAAGTACCTTGCAAAATTAACATGTTTTACAGTACTCTATTTTTCTATTGGCTGCTAGCTTATGGCAGTGACAAAAACAATTATGAACTGCTTTTTTATAGTTGTGAATGTAACCATGACAGATGAGAAGGAGAATTATGTTCATAGAATTGGCCGTGTGGGCAGAGCAGAAAGGTAAGGGAAAAACCAAGCTTGCTCAATGAAGATATCTGTAAATAAAAGGTGCAAAATGTTTTTATTTTGTTTGCCTGTCTGTGCTAACTGAGGTATACTTGTGCGATTCCATTATCGTCGCCCGCATCACACACTGTCGTATTTCACATTTTTGAGGTTTTTCCGAAATTTCACCTAATTACTTAGTCTTGCCATCCACAAAGTTTCAAAATGTGAGGATGCCCAATTAATTAGTTTATAATTATATATTTTTGTCATTTTCCTCAAAATCATATCCGTATTTCACATATTTCGTATTTTAAAATCGCCATTCATTTACACGTTTATCCCAAAATAAACGATTTCACATACAGATCTATTTTGACGTATTTCCTTCGATCTTTCGTAAACAAGCTTTTCACATAGTGATCTATTTTACGTACATTGAAAAACAACGGTGTAATATGCGTCGTATATTGCAATATAAATTATTTGTGATTTCACATAAAGACATAACTTTGTAGCCTAATTAAGATGATATAATTGTAGTTTTAAATTAGATTTATGGTTTATATTGGACTTTAAAATGTTTTCTTCAAAACAGTAAAGTCTAGATGTTTCTTTTATGCTTTGTTTTACCGTATAGACATGGAGTGTCGCGGTAGATTTAGAACTGCGATTTTCTCGGAAAACATGTTTTGTAACATACGACAGTATGTGATGCGGGCGACGTTATGTTTTGCTTTATTCTGCCATGGCTTGTGTGTCTAAATTTGCTACTTGTGCATCTAATTTTAAGAAAAGTCACACTGGTATACCCTCTTTAACTTGTCTGTGTACGTGGCTGGGTTTGTAACTTGTGTGACTCCCATTCTCTTATGTGTTAACTTTATATTCTGGTCATGACTTGTGCACTTTAATTTTGCTACTTGTGTGTCTAATTTTAACAAGAGAAAAGTCACACATAATATCGGCAATTACTTCTCTGTCTGTTTGTCTGTATTCTGTTTTCCCATTTGGTGTAAAATCATTAATATAAATCATTACCACTGAGCCTGAATTTCCTTTACACCATGTTGACTGAAATATATCATTTTCCCTTCTGAGAAGTGGAATGCCCCAAAATACCTTTTTAGCACCCCTAAGATAAAATGGTCTCGACCAGTGACCCCAGGTCACAACCTGTCGACCATTGCTCTTCCTCAATTCCGTTTTGACTCAAACCCACACGGACGCGGGTATATATCATGCTGTGGGCCGGCCTGGAAGCGGGAAGTATGCATGACATGTCCCTATTTACCGACATGGTACAACTTCAACCTCTAACACCTAGGACCATAGCAATTTAGCATGTATTGTTGCAAATCAAAGTTTATCTTGTTGATACATGGACCGGGTGATTATCTTTGGCTCATCAGTGATTGTATCTTTTGTATTAATTGTCCCCGCTGACGACGTTTTGGGAAGGGAACTATTAAAATGGGGCGTCCGTCTGTAAATGTCTGTATGTCCGTATTAAGGACCCGTATGTCTGGAGAAAAATGTTTAACCTGGAATGTCCGTGATACAAAAAAAATGTTAACCCTTATGCTGGTCTCTTGGAAACAATTATATCGGGCACCCAAAGTCCTCCTCGCTTCATTGAATTGCTTATGCATGCATCGTTTCTTCTCTTCCTGCGATTTGAAAGTGCAGGTATCGGCGGTTTAGTATTGCCAAATGAGCCTAATTAAATATACACTTTCATGTATCACTTAAACGGTAAATGGTAGAATATATGCAAATACTTTTGCCATATGAAGTACATTTTGGCATGCACTTTTTCCACACTTTGAAAGTGGCATTGTATATTATGCGGCTTAAGGTTCTGGCAATGAGCTTAATTAAATATGTACAATTAATGTTTCGCTGAAACGGTACTTCGGATGTGCAAAATCCTTCGCTACATTAAAGGCTTATGCCATACATCGTTTGTGGTGAACCTGATTGTGTAGTTTAGTTAATGGGCTTACGTATGCCAATGAGCTAATTAAATATGTGCAATCTGTTTCGCTTGAAAACGGTACAATCTGATGTGCAAAATTGTTTCGCTACATGAAAGACTTATGCAATACATCTTTTGTGTGAACGTGATATGGTATGGTTTATTTTATGCAAATGTCATAAATCTTTTCTGAAAGATATAATGCTATATATTTTTTGTGTGAATTAACGTTTAGTGTTTTGTGTAAGTTATTCTTATTTTTAGTTATTCTTAATTTTTTTTGGGGCGCTTATAGGGGAGTTCATCAATAATGTTTTGTAGAGTTATTTTTTGGTGAGCTATGGATTGAGTTTCTTTGGACAAGTTATGTTTTAATTATCCAAATTTTTAGGAACTATTGTATCAGTATATCTTTTGTGTTGTGCTTTTATTGTATTGTGTGTTTTTTGCAGGGTCTCGATCTTGCATCATGGAGTTGTAATATATGAATTAGTTTTTGCAGAACAGTAAGGCTTTTCTTGGGATCCAGTCATAGTTCTGTCTTTACATTTCTTTAAAAATTAGAAATCTATTTTGTTTTTTTCAATATAGCTTCAAGGTTTGTTTGTTTAAAAAATTGACATATTTTATCTAAGATTACACATCTGACACAGTGTGTTTGAGATGTCGTAAAACTCTAATGACTCCCTACCTCTAGCATGTCTATAGGCCAGTCAAATTAGGATAAATAATACCTTTTAATAATCATCCAAAAAACTACTTTGTAAAAAAATCATTTGTTCACCAGAATTGGTATTCCGAAACCCTTTCAGACAACATCAAAAGTTTACCAATCAAGAGGAGTGGAAGATGTATTTTTAAAGGGGTTAAGTTTACACGGGGTCAAACATGAAGAGGTTCAAAATGTATCGTAAAGTAGACCAACATATTGTTACTTTTCAAGGAATAACATTTGAATAATTTTGCATTTCAGAATGGGACTGGCCATATCATTTATATCAAAGTTTCTGAAGAAGGTACCGGGTTAATTTTTGCAAATTAAAAGCCTTTCTGTATGCAAGAGAAAACTGGCATTATATCCTGTGCACCTATGCTGTAATCCTTGTGCTTTAATTTCATTACAGAATAAACTCATGATACAGTGAAGGGTATATAATTATGCCCAACCTTGCTTTTAAATGTGAAAAATGCAATGCTTGAATGTAAAGGGAAAATGGTATAATTGTACCATATGCTGTATCGTGTACTGTACGTGCGTATTCTAGTAACGAATAAAAGAGCTCATGATAGCATTGGTGTGAAGGGTATAGTGGGTCATTATGGCGCAAATCAATATGCTTAAGTTGACGTTTGCAATCATTTGGGAAAAAAGAAATATCTTGCCTTCAAAAGGTTCTTGTTGCGATAGTCATGACCCTCCCCGACTTAAATGGAAGTATATTATTGTCCCCGCCTAACGAGTTCGGAACGGGACTATGAATGAAGCCGTCCGGTTTTTGTCCGTTCGTGCCCGGATAAACATGTTACCCTGTTGTATACGATTTTTCTTGAGTTCCGTAAGGGCTACAATGATGTAACTTTGTGGAAGAAGCGGGTGGATGAGTCCTCGACTTGATTAGATTTTGGGCGTAAAATATGCTTAATTCAGTAATCTAATTGCTAATTTTTGAACTTTTTTCCTGCAAGGGCCGGTGTACAATTTTCCTGGAGTTCCGTAAGGCGTATAATGATGTAAGCTTGGTGAAGGGACGGGCTTTTTGAAGAGTTCTCGCCTGATAGATTTTGGGCATATTTCGGGCAAATTGAGTAATGTAAATGAAGCTAATTAATAGGTTGGAATTTGCGCTTAGGTACCACAATGAGCTCAATTAATATGCATAATTGCTGTATCTCTGAAACGGTACGTTGAATAGGCCAAATTCCTAATTCGCTGCGCTGCATGAGACTACTATGCCATATAAGGGAGGGGTAGGTGTTGCGGGAGTGTTGGGGAGGGGGTGGGGTGTTTGGTGTGTGGCGAGGGGATGGTGTTGGAGAGTGGTGGCGAGAGGGATGTTGTGTTTGCAGGGTGTTTGGGAAGGGGTGGCGGTGTGTTGCATGGTGTTTGGGGAGGGGGTATTGTGGGTGCTGGTGAGGTGGTGAGTGGTTTGGTAGGGGTGAGGGTGTTGGGGAGGGAGAAGGTTGGTTGTGGAGGAAAGTGGCATGTTGGGGGGTGTTTGGGGAGGGGTTTGGTGTTGTAGTTGCATTTATCGCATTTCGTGATCGCGACATTTCGGCGGGGACGTCATTTTAACGCATGCGTAAATACAAGTTCGCATTGTTTTTGGTATCGGATTAAAGCCATCATTTATGTCATCTTTGAAATTTAAGCTTCAAAATCCCATTTCTTTCTTAACAAGATAGAAACAACTAGATCTGAGAACAGAATCTGCATGAGTCACATGACTCATATGAAGCAGCTTGAGACCGTCACAAAGATGTGCTGAGGCATCTCATATTCAACGATCATGATTTTAAGTATTTTAGAATGAGAACCTGGAAGTGACCCCTTAACGACCTTCAATGATTTCGAAAATTTTTTAACTTGTTTATATCGTCAAAGTGATCATTTCTGGTGCCAAATTTCAGCTCAATCGGAGTGTGTCATTGATTGACCCTTTTCCACCCTATAGCGTGAACCGCCTGGATCACGATGTGGCCTTTACTTGTCGGTATTTATGATTTCAAAGGATCATTCCTGACAAAATTCAGTTCAATCGGAAGCTTGTTTGTAAGATTTTGAACTTTGACCTTGTACTTTGACCTTTGGAGTCGAGACTATCATAGATCCCCTCTACCAACACGTTACACTCACTGTTACAATAATGGGCAATATCTGTCTTCTATAGGATGTGAGTATACTCCAATTTTGGTTTTATTTTTAGCATTTTTTTGGCCAAATTGGACCTTTTGACCCCCCTTAATGACCTGTGATACGTGAGAAACACTTCAAATAAAAAAAAACACAAAAAAAAGGATCGGGGACACAACAAAAAGTGCATTGGTCCAATGAAACAATAAAACAAAATTCTAATGCTTAAGATATTAAAAATTATTTAAGCTCACAAACCGGAAATGACCGTAAATGAACCCTTTGAACCCCAAAAAACAAAAATACTTTGCATAACATCGGCTAACAAATGCATATCGAAGGGTTATGCCACTCTGCTAATGTGACACTTCTTGAGAATAAAAAAAAAATTGTAATGTTTTAAAGATTTGGGTTTTTGACTGGAGAGTGAAAACCTTAATTGACCTTTGACTCCGTATTCCTGAAAACCACCTCTATTTGTAGCATGGGTCAGTGGTTCTGTGAACAAGTTTTTTACGTTGAGATCGGCAGAAATTCCTTTGTAAGAAGAATTTATTTTTGCCAATTAAATAGGTATATATTTCTGCGTTTTCAGCGACCGGAAATGGACCCCCCCCTTAATACATTTGCACTCCGTGGACCCTGGGAACACCCTATATGAGGCCAAGGGTTAGTGGTTCCGACTGAAAGAAGTTTGGTTTATATTGGCTTAATCCTGTAGAAGATAATTTTTGACCCAAATATTTGACCACTGTGGGCCAGGTCAAAGGTCACCAGGGGGTCAACGGTGGTAATGGTTTACTGGGTGGCAAGGGTCTTAGCAGTTATGTGATCAAGTTTGGTCAACAAAGTAAAACAACCACGGGGCCTGTGGCTCAGAAGGATGCAGTTTTAATGCAGGATGTTATTGTGGTTGCCAGAAAAGACAAAACAAAAAAAAAAAAATGGAAAGGCATTCAGGGGAAGAACAAGGCCGCCTGAGGACGTCTGGTTAAACAAAATTGCAGGGTTTATGTTAACCAATCAATTAGCCCAGTGATTGATAGGATGTTGTAATGTTCAATTATTGCCATCAAAACGGCAACTTATACTTTTGTTTCCCACGTTAATGACGTGGTGATTATATGCCGTGGCAGGCTCTTCTTATCCAAGTAGAAGAACACCTGATAGACAAACCCAGAACAAGCACATTTAAAGTCCATGGGGGATTATGGCTGGTAATTCTGAAAGTAAGTCTAAATACTGTACCCTGGGTTTAACCAGGGTTAGTACTACGAGGGGGAGGGACCTTTTTTCCTTATAAACTGCTTGTGAAATTCAAAATGTAGGGGGCGTGAGGGAAAATTCCTCATGGAATGGGCATTCCAGCAATCCTTACAGCATGGATTCCACCTGTTACAGCACATTTTTAGAGGTATGTGTGGAAGGGAAGCAACAAAGTCCACTCGTTAGGACTAAACCCTGGTTTGAAACCCAGGTCGAAAAGTTAGATCTTTTCAGCTACCAGCATAGTCATTGAGGAAAACTAGTGGTGGCAAAATGTTGCTTGCAACAAACATGCTTTGTGTACTGGTGAGGCCATCCGCAATTTAATTCAAAGCCTTTAAACACAACCAATAGGGCTTGACATGGGAATATGCAATTATAACCTACGTTTTGAATAGTATTGAAATAGCTTAACAAGTTGTACCCCAAAATGGATTTGTGCTTTCAGGTGGGGGTAACCACTCGTGTCCAAGTCGAGGGCAGGAACTGTACAAATACATATCTGAAAAATGAAGGGGGATGATGTATATGGTACAATTGAGATGGGCAGGTTAGTTAATGGAGGTGGGTGTGTGTGTGGAGTGTGCATGTGTGCTGCACAAACATGCAGGTGCGCATTTTCCCTCAACCAGAAAGGGGGACACACTTGCACATAACATCACATCCACAGACACCCACAGACCGAGTAACAGTCACATTTATGACATGTCCAGTGAAGATTTGCAATATGTAAAAACGTGTTATAAAACCGGGGGGGGGCCGGTAAGTATTACATTCCACACTTAGGTAGCAAGTGGTTGTGTACATAGGAGGACTGACCATAGACCTGCTATGGCATTTCCCACACGGGGCCGCTTTGGAGTTGGGCAAACTTGGGCCCCGGTCGAGTAAAAAGAAGAGGAAAAGAAAAAACAGAAAGAAAGAGAGGTCCTTCCATGATAGTTATTTTTAAATACTCACAGATAAATTCCCTTTTCTAACAATAATCCTTACTTCATTCCATACATAAACATATTAACCTTACACTAGCTGGGACCAATCGGAATTCATAACCCGAATTCCATCCACTTCATATATATAAAAACTTTCTGTGGGGGAATTCCCTAGGTCTGCCTGTTTGATCTCAAAAACATAAACAAGTTTTCTAGTTAGGCATCCTTGGGGAATTCCCCAACCCAATGGTGCAATCTAACAGGTTTGTGGGCTGAAGTTTGCAAAACAAAAACAACTATAGGGAATCCCCTTTTATATCTTTTATAGTTAAACACAAAGGCTTTTCCAATGAGAATCTTTTCTCAAATACACATGAAGGAAAAATAATATTTTAAAAATTTTTAATCAGAAAAAAATGGCGGCCATATAACAATCTTGTAATATACCACAACAAAATGATGATCCACGCCCTTAGATATTTAAATTATTATGTTATCCTATTTAATGTGGCAATGAAATATTGTTAAAAATAGACAAGTGGACTATAGCCTATTAATAGAGATTTAAAGCAAAACTAGAAGATTTTAACATTTAAAAAAAAAAAAAAAACCTTAATTTCTAACTTTGACCTATTTGATTGTCAACTTGGATATTGGAAGAAAGTTGTAATGAAAACTGTGTGAATATTGTTTTTGTGTACCCAACTTTGTATGTCCTTGGCATAAGAGGTAGAGGGACCATGTTTTACCACCATTTTACAAAAGTCAAATTCTGTTTGTCGTTTCCATTTTACCAAAAAAACCAATTTTTTCAACCTTGAATTTTCTGTTAACATGAAAAAATCAATGAATGGGACCATATCAAAGTCAACCGTACACGTCCTGTGGAGAGAAGATATCAGGTTCATGGAGTCGGAGTGTTCACAAAAGGTGGCCTTCCACAACCTGACTCGTCCCGTGTTCCCAAAAGCATCTCGAGATTACAACAGGGGGGGACCAATTGGTACAGATCGACCTTGGCATTTGAAGCTAAACTAAGAATGTGCTTTGAGGGGATTAAGTATCATTGTCACAAACGATATTTGTAATGCCAAATTGGCAATTTTTCAAATTTCATTGACAAGTTTTGAAGACAGGCTGTAGATACCTATGTATTCATAAAGCAAGGGTTTACATGCATCGTTGCTGATGCTTCTCGTTTGTGTGTTGTTCGGGGGGGGGGGGTGAGTAGTTGTATACCAGAATTGGATTATGGTGTTCATTAATATGCTAAGGGGCCGGTCAAGTCCATTTTTCCACGTCCGGATGACTACCCAGTCGCCTCTGGTTGGTCTGTTGGTTGTCAGTTAATTTTTCAGGTGGTTGCATTCCTCAGTAAGTAGTAATTAATCGGAGGTCTTGTTTGTGGTAAACAAATGCATGGGAGCAACTGTGTTGGTCGGGGAAGTGTGTAACATGTGTTGGTTTGTAGAAGGGTGGTATTTCTTCAATTAATTTTTTCGGTTACTCCTGTGTGTGGTATTTCAAGGAACCCAATATGCACTACTAGGATAATAAAGTTCATGGTCAAAAAGATCAATTTATATTTTACTAGGTTACTTCCTGTGCCATGTTATTTCAGACTATTTGTTTCTTCAAAAACTCAATTTCATAGAGGTTTACATCATGTCCTTTGGCCTAATTCCATGGTCAAAGGTCAAATGTTCGTGTCTGTTCACCTGCACTATTAAGCCCAGGGGGCCACATACTAATCAAATTTCTGTGTATCTGCCAATGCCACAAATTGAAGTCATTAGGTTCAACATAGAACACTTGGCATGGTCAAAAAATAGGGTTAAAAGGTCAATACAAAAAGTCAAAGGTCAAAACTTGTGCATTTGGAGTTGAAGAAAGTTGGATCACAAAAAAGCAGGCGGACCACTATCGTCAAGGACATTTAAATTAGACGACACCAATTGGCGCGTATGTCAAGGCTTTTTAATCAGGGCGGCGCGAATGCGGATTTGGTTTAGTATGGGCATGTTCAACAAAATGTGATTTAAAATGTTCAAAAACATTGGCCATATTGAGTCAGATTTTGAACCACATTGGGGACACATTAACCATAATTCATGGCTGGACATTATTTCGCACCGCAAATTACCGTCAAATGCGCAAACTTTGCCGTATTCGTCCCGACTGTTAGTGGGTTGGATAAAAATGCTTCAGTTACCCCGTGCATGATATTTCAAGAAACCATATTACAACTGGATAAGGAAAACCTGTTTGATTAGATGACCTTGTGGAGGTCAACATTGAGTTTGTGGAAGACCCTTTGACACTAATTTTAAGGTTCAAAAGGTCATTGTCACCAAGTGAGACAATTCCCAACTGAGGGGTTTTTAAAAAGTGCAACAAGAGATGTCAAAATAAACAGGTTGCCCATTTAATAAAAATGTTAAATTATGCTTTTGCACTGGTTGTAAAGATTGTTATATAAACAAATATCCCCATCTGCAAGTATTAAGCTGGGAAAGGAAACTGTTCTTTGGTAGAACAAAATTGTAAATTTCTAAACTTTGTATTATCGGAGCCAAATAGGGGAAAATTTCAGACAAATGTTTTTCTATTAAAATGTTAAAGCATATACAAATACCTTTTGTTTTTCTTAAAAGTTATTTCGATAGCCAAAATAAAAGGTAGGAATCTTTGCAGTCTAATCTGTATTTGTGAATGAACTCACTATAATATCACAAGACAAACATTGACTTGAAAATCTGGCTTGAACATTTAAGGTACTATCTATCTGTGGTGGAAATTGCGTTTCATAAAGTCTTATGTTTACTAGTGAATACCTTTCTTGTGTTTAGTATTTGGAAGATGTTCGAGGGAGGCAATTGGGCGTGGCCATTGGACGGAGGCACCCCAAGACGGGACATTGAAGGTGACGGGCTAATGAATTGATGGGCACAAAAGTTGTGTAACTGAACAAAAGAGCGACAAGGTGTAGCATGTTATTTTGTCTTGTGGTACTTAGAGGGACATTAATGGCATGAAAAAAAAAAATTGACATAAGGAAAGGGACCCTTAACAGAAAATCACTTCCACCAAGTTTGGAAAAAACAATTTGGATGTTGTACATTCTGTAAAAAGTAAAATTAAAAAAAAAAGGAAGAGTTTCAGGGGGGAGGTGGCAGTTGTGGCAATTTCTGGAACCAGGAGAAGAAAAAAGCAAGGTGTTAAACATCTGGACAGAAATTTACAGTGCATCTAGATGTTTTGCGACCACAATCAAAAGCATTTTTCAAACCGGGATTCAGGCATAGTACTTAAGGCTTGTAGCAGAGTTGTAGTGGAGTCCGGACTCGGACTCAAACGGTGAGTCCGAGTCCGGACCTGGACTCGGACTCGGACGCGGACTCATGCTTAGTGGACGCGGACTCTGACTCTGACTCAGGCCCCTGTGGACTCGGATCAGGACCAATGGACTCGGACTTGACTGCGGGGACTGGACTTGGAACGGATCAAACCCTGGGAACTCGGACTCAACGCTGAGTCCGGGCTGCGGTCCGGTTAAGAAAAAAAAAATTTCAACTTAGGAATTCAAAAAATTCATTGAAAAGGGTGAGCTAGCTTGCATGACCTGTTACTTCACAAACCTCTACACACAATCATGCTTTTATAATTTTTTAATTATGGCCAAACATGTTTTTTATACTCGAATTTCACTGTTATTTCAAAAGTATTTTTATGTTTCATATTGCAGGAGGTATTTTCTTTTTCACACTTTTTCTCTTCCAGCTTAGCTGTTGTTATTATTTATAACTTCTAAGCTGGGGTTAATTTAAAAATACATTTTGGCTAATTACATCTTCATAAGGAATGTATGTTTTCTCATGTCTTCGTCCTCCTCTCCTCTCCTCCTCCTCTTATCCATAACTCCCTATCCCTAACAGTTTCATTCTAGAGTACAGCTTAAAATCCTTCAGTGTAAGGTCTGCCACCTCATCACAACTTCTACGGCTACATGTAGTTGCATACACAGGTCAACATATTACGCAGTCTCACATAGTGTGTACCTGCATGAATAACTGCCAGACCTAATTAAACACAGATCAATTAACAGATTTGACATGGGTTGGCCTACCGCAGGCCCGTAGCCCCCCAGGAATTTTTGTTTCTGTGGCGGGGGGGGGGGTGTGGGGGTTTGGGTGGGGGGGGTTGGGGGGGGGGGGGGGGGTGGGGGGATTTTCCAAATGGACCTTTTTCCCAGAATTAGAACCTTTTCAACACAGCTTAAGGGGTGTAATTTGGGCAAAAGTGGACCTTTTTTTGCCGAATATTTGTCCTTTTTTTTTGACTAAACCCCTAATTTTCCTAGCTCTCTTTTCGCTCCGCACACATCATTTTTGTGACCTTTTTGGGAGATTGTGGGTGGTTACAAATCGCATCCCCGCACCCACCCCCACCCCCGGGTCTACTACACACCTCACATAACCTTAAATGTTTCTATGAACTAACTAGAGCTATCTAGATTCGTACATGTATAATATTTATTTGTATTGACCACAATTCTCACGTATGGGGGGGGCGCGCGTTATATAAGCCGCACATAGGTTACGGTAGCATGAAACTAGAGCTATATCTAATACTGAAATTTTCAAAAGGGCCTGAAATTGAAGAGATTCTGAGATTTTTTATTTAATTTTAATTTTTTGAAATAAGAGATTTTGATTAAATTTAGAAATGTCTCGTCTCATGATCTTTAAAATATAATTACGTATTTTGGGGGAAAATAATTTTTATGTGTGACTGAATACATCATACTCATAGTCAATCACGTCAGGTACGTGCTATTTTCCTGGTATTTGACAATGATCAGCTAAACTGACCATAAATAAATGTTATTGAAAAAGTAACTACAGCGTCGATTAATTTATGTTGGACCAGCACGACACAAGCACGCTGGGGGTCTGCGTGAGCTAGGAGGAATGTTGCACCTCGTTTATAGATGCGTAAATTGTTCAAAGTAATCATCTGTGTTGCTTGTTGCTCTTACAACGATGTGTGCATAACTCCTGTTTCCAAGTATTTTCAAACCCTATAATGTTTCAATTATCCCTATTTAGGTGTCAGAATTAGTTCAAGAAGAGCCCACATTCCCTCTAACTTGGACTCGGACTCACTGGACTCGGAACTCCGACCTGCTGGACTCCAGACTCCGGACTCAGACCTGCCGGACTCGGACTCGGCCTCGGACTCATGCTTAGTTGACTCGGACTCGGACTCAGACCCGATGGACTCGGACTCAGAATCGGACTCGACGCTGATGAACTCGGACTCTCCGGCATCGGACTCATGAGTCCGGACTCGCTCCAACACTGGTGGTAAGTCCGATACTGATCTGGCAGTGACAGATGGATTAGCCGGGATTACAACATATACATAGCAATGTCGGTGGGGGGGGGGGGAGCGGAGAACAGCATGCTTTTTCCAAGTTTGGTAAATGTTGGCGGTAATGGTCCGCAATCCTTGTTTCCCGAATGCCACAAAAACTGCCACCAAAGCGTCCCCCCCGCCCCACCCCACCCCCCGGACTCTGTTTTTACAGAAGTAACATCAAAATTGTTTCAAAACTCGTGAATGATTTCTGTAGGGTCCTTTCATTAGTCAATTTTTTTTCATGCCATTATTCCCTTTTAACCAGAACGCGCAACAAAGCTCCGGATTTGTGGCGTCTCAAAAAGGCTCCTGAAAAGTTTTGCTTTAATTTCTGAAGTCATTAAAAAGACAAGAAAGCCTTTTGATCACGTGGCAGAGTTGTGGGCGGTGCAACGCTTTTTGTTTATATATTAAACACTAGTGTCTGTTCAGTATAGTGTCAAACCGATCACCCTAATCTCTGTTATACCGATTACAGATTTAAAAAAACATTTTCTGTGTATTTTTTTTGCATTATCATTCCGCTGTTTGTGACAGCCAAGAAGCTGCCAGCAGACAAGTAGCAGATCGATTTAGGTAAACCAATAAAACGGCAAAATAGTAAGTAGGGGACAAACATACCACTGCGTGTACATTAAAATAAGAAATTTTTTTTTTTTAAAAAACTTCAAATTTCTTATTCAGTGTTTGGCCATCAGTTTGCAAAACAATTTTAATTATACCAAGTTGTGGACGTACTTTTGATATTCAATTTAATTGGTATAGAAAATCGGTAAACAATAAGGATTTTTGTTGATGACGATCAGACACCGATAAGGTCATAATCGGCCCATTTCAAAAATACCGATCATATCGGTTATTGCTTCTAGTCAGTCAAATGATAGAAATATTCTTATCACCTGTCATACAGCATTTAGGCTAGTGTCCCCCCCAAATTTCACAGAGGGGAAAAAAAGTTCCCATAACATAAATTGTTGTAGGACAAAATGGCATAATTGCTAGAGAAAGAATATTTTATATAAAACAATACCAACAAACTTGCATTGTTCTCTCATGCTTATTAACAAGGGTACTGGCTTTAACAAAAGGGCCAGTAAGACAATGTCTAGCCACCAGCTGTATCAGAGTTGGCTGACTTAGAAAGGAAAGCACAGACGTAAGGTCCTAGACCGGTCCGGTGTGAAAAAACACCTTATTGCTCGTTGGGAGAAATGGCTTCAAACTTTAACCACGAGGTATCCCCAAACTGGAGCTAGTCGGAAATCTCAATTCCCTCGGCACAGTTCAGAGCTGTCATTCACCAAGTATTAGAAAGGATACAAACACCCCCCCTCTGGTGGTTTTGGGTATGATATTGATTTACCCAGATCAATCTAAGGTCAGTTCATGTCAATGTATGTACAAGTACAAAACCCCAGAACTGTGTTTCCTTGGTAGATGACTTATTTAAATCAGTGTCTACCACCCGTCTTACAGTTTCTCTGATTGGTCTACATGATAACTAGCATGATAAACCTAGAGTAACCAATCACCGAATAGACTTTGGTAATCTCTACAAACCTTGCAGCTTTACTTGTTCATAGCTCGGATTGCTACTAACATCATAAAACCCATTGTATAGCCAAAGAAATCGGCCGGTAGATCTTTCAGGGGGTTCAAATTGACATAAACAGAGGGCAACAAACATTGTCAGTGCTTGACAAAAAAGTTGTAGGCCACAAATGCTATTTTAACAAACTCAACTATTATGAGGCCCCAACAAATATATATTACCAGTCAACGCGGACAGCACAGTATAAAAAACGTGTTGATATTATGGTGTTCAAAATGCATGGCCAGTAAGTTTTCAGTTTTTATGAATAAAATAACAAAAAAAAAAAACAATTTTGTGTTTTTTGTTTTGCTTGCAAAAGCTGCAAAGTCCCAAGTTATACGTGGTTTGGATCATGACCCGTAAATTATATTTCATAAGAGCACCTCGGTAAAATTTTGCTGGATTACTTTGGTCTGAGTATGAAGTGGTGATGCGCGCATACCCTAGCCTGTGCTGCCTTTGAGTTTGTAGTGTGCTTGTGGCGCTGTTACCACTCGCACCGAAAGTCGGTTTTCAACTGTATACTCCACCTTCGTACTTTGAGTGGGCTTGGGCAGAGTGTAGTGACTTTGTTTTTGCGCCGTTTTCCTCCAATGGAAAGTCCAAGGAGAGGAGGGCATTGTCCTGTGTTATGCTAAAGTTTACTATAAGTATAGGCTTACAATATGTTCTTAAATTATCATTAGCCCAGTTTCTTACACAGAGATGTTTGTACTAGTTCTTTCCAGCAGGTCAAACATTTGTGTCAAAAAGTGATGTTATACAAAAAAGGCTTATTTGGAAATTTCTGGGAACTTTTTTTCCCACTTTTTGGTAAATCATATACTTTAATTTAACCCCATGACCTGGACCCGTGCTAGGCAATTTCCGGGGCATCGCACAACAAGGATTTTTAGCGGTAAAGGTGTTTCTGTTGTGACTGAGCCTGCACAATTTTGTAGGCAGACCAGACGTTATCAGTTGCAGTTTCATTGAAAAAAACAAGCTAGAGGGCGAGAACATGTCTAGAAATCAAAATGGCAGGGTTATGGCCAGATTTGCCTTGTTTCGCTCAGCTTTAGCAATGGTTTTTAAGGCTTGCCCTTCGCTAAAACAATGGAAACCATTCTGAAGCACACAAATCGGGGGACAAAAAAGGACCCAAAGCAGGGAAAGGGTATAATTGGTGTTACAGCAGAACATTAAAAAACAAATGAAAAACCGCTGTGAA
>JAMKCH010085172.1:0-74737 GCA_023653785.1 Ophioderma brevispina
ATCATTGCAAAAGCGCAGTCAGTTTTATTACCGCGTCCCTGTATGGTATATAGGTTTAGGTAACTCATATTGATTGCGACAATTTCGTTTATTTCTGATTGGGCTCTTGCTTATAGGTACGTTATTCTGAAAGTTTTCACTTAATGAACTGACGCTTTAATAAACGTTGATATGATTATCTAGTAAGAAAAAGTCTGTTCACGTTGGTTTTGGTCCAGATATCTATTGATTGCTGTAAAGGTTTTATGAAATTTTAGATTGGTTCTGCTATAGTCTCTGCTTAATTTTGAATCAATTTAGTAAATTTACATTGTAAAGAAAGTACCACACTATATTTTGTTGATATTTAGTTTTAATTCATAACGTTCTCATTTTAAAGCTAGTAATTGCTCGAATTGACTCAGCTAATTTGTAAATTATTACTAAAAATAAACATCCGAGACAGAGCCGGACCAAAGCTTTGAGCTTTAATGAAGGTTACTAACAAACTAATTCTACCAAAGGTTTGAGCTTTAAAGGGGGGTGGTCCGATTTAAGGATATGAAGTATTTATCCTTGGATAGATTGGCCTTTACCTCCAAACCCCATCTGTACAATTTTCGCGCCACTATTTCAATCCGTTTTGATGCGAGAGCTAAAAACTTGATTTTGTAAGCCCCATAGAGTACTGTGTAAAATTAATATTGGCCGACGCAATCAGCAATTTGTTAAATTATTAAACTAAAAAAATAAACATCCGAGACAGAGCCGGACCAAGCTTTGATGAGCTTTAATGAAGGGTTTACTAACAAAATACTAATTCTACCAAAGGTTTGAGCTTTAAAGGGGGGGTGGTTGCCGTTTTAAGGATATGAAGTATTTATCTGATAGATTGGCCTTTTACATCCAAACCCCATCTGTAAAGTTTCCGCCAATATTCAATCCGTTTTTTTGATGCGAGAGCTCAAATACGTGATTTTGTAAGCCCAATCGAGTACTGTGTTAAAACTAAAATTTAATATTGGCCCCGACCGATGGGGCACATTTTCGCTATAACTTCCAAACCAAACATCCTTTGGCCTCTGGATTTCACAGGGGTGGTAGGTATAAATGCGCTTCCGACTAAAATATGGGGCTTCTAGGGACGAGGCTATTGGCCGATGGTGCCATGGACCCTGTAATGAAGGTTAATAAACAAACTCATTCCCAAGGGAGTAATGTGCGACAGTTTACAAGCCCAGATACGAAGCAAAGATCATGGAATATGTATTATTATGCTGAATAAGTGCTTTTACGGGTACAAACACACGAAAGCTTCTTGACTCCATCCAGAGCCGATTATGAATGAAGTAACAACCAAGCGGCAGACCGTCCCCTCACTACATCATAGACATTAGAAGGTACTGCGAGCTACGAACTATCTAAAAGATTCATACCTGCTTGTGTGGGCCACTCGCACCAGTCTGTCTATAGACCGTATTCAATATGACGTCAGCCACCAGACATGTTGGTGGACAAGATACATACATTCCAGGACTACAATACATTAAGCTGTCAATCGATCCATGTTTAGCGATTGCACAGGGATCATTGACAGGTGAATGTATTTGTCGTACTGGAATGCGTCCTATCTTGTCCACCAACATGGCTGGCTATTGAATACGGTCTATACAAAGGATCAGGACATACAAAGAAGCATCATGGAATGAATAATTAATATGTTTTATTATCTGGAGGATGCCTTCTACCCGTACCACCACATAAGTCTCCCTCCAGAGCAAAGCATTAGAATCACTGAGTAACACACAGGGAGGCAAACCGTCCTCTCACTCATCATAGTACGTAGAAAGCTTGCTATTCTATCTAATTAGTAAGAGAATTACATAAAATAATGGTGTGACCTCGAAATAATTGCAACAGAACGATTTGGGTGTTGTTATACTTCAATGATGAAAGAATGACGCATCTAAAGTCAGTATAAGTAGGGAGACATGTCTGTGCACCATGTTAGTTTGATTTATAAGTGTATTGTGTAATTTTAAGGATGTCGACTCAATCGCTTCCTCCTCCTCCTTCACGCACCTATAGTATAATATTAAACAAAATGTTTTTTTTTATTGTATTTACATAACACTGATTTATTCTCTACAAATATCATGGGAAGAAATTAACGTGTGTTTTACCGTATCCCTAAAGGATGTTTTCTGAAATAGTCTAGTTGCAAATAAGAGCTAAGTTAGCAGTGATCACGATTTGACACTCTTGTTTCTCCAACTATTTCCATAAATGTATTATATATTTCCATCTACACCTAACCAAATTTATCATGACAGTTAGGACATTGGCTTCCTCATAATATAATAAACGTGTAAACAAATTTGCTTCCTATGACTTTAGAGACACTAAAAGAAATATGCATTGCTGACAAGGCAACTATATTTGTAAGGTTATCCTTGTGAGTAAACATTTATTTTTGAGAAAAAAATTGGACGATCGATTGTGGGCGGAATACAAGGATTATATCGTTGTTGAAAATGCCAAAGATGGACGTACAAGTTTCAAAAACATTTGTTAAGAAAGGGATACGATATACATTAAAGTAAAAGTGTTGGTTATGGGGGTGGTGGGTGTATATGTGTGGAGGTGGGGGGCGCGGGGTGGGGTGAGTGTTTGGGATCACAGTGTGTGTGTGTGTGTGTGTCTGTGTGTGTGCTCTTGTGTGTAAGTGGTGTGTCGGGTCTGTGTGGTCTCGGTTAAGATGGAGGGAATGTTAGATTTGTATTGTCAATTGGATGCTTCACTTAAGCTCCTAAGGACGCGTTAGTGATATCTGCGTAAAATTGTACGAAACAAATCAAAATAAGACGAAGTTTGGCCATTAAAGCCCCGAAGTCTTTAATGAAGGTGACAAAAATATAATATTGATGTGTAGATTTAGACCGCCTCATTTCAGTCCACTTTCGGAAAAAACATATTAAAAGGTTAGTGTATGCCGTTCGAAGGGTCTGGGTGGTTGCCTACCAAGAATAATATTTTTGACAAATATTGACGACCCAGTAAAAACTATATGTTTATATAAACTAGTTAATTGGCAATCATTTAGAGCCGAAAATGTTATCTGCCAAACTATAGGCATATCAACAACGTGGAACGATTGGTAGCATAGGCTTGAAGAGGGCTCTAGAGCTTAAATTTTGGAAGTGTATTTGGTGCCCATTTCCATCCGAGCACTTGTACCAGCCTCAAGTCGGCTCTAAAACTACGGTAAGAGCGTAATGAGACTACCACAAAAAACTTACCCCTATCTGTGATCGTTGGCAATTATAGTTGTTGTATGTAATCATCCGCAGGATAAGTAGGCCACAGAGTTACGATCGAAAAATTACACGTTTTGTCGTTGGAATTTACACCAGTGCCTCGATTGTTTTTGTTCCTTAGATATTCTTATACCATTTCAAGTGAAAAGGTACTTGTATTGTAATTTTAGGCACTGTCGGCGACGCGAACGAAACAACAATTTTTTTTTGAAAGCCATGAACTCTGGTGCTGGCTACAATTCCGGTTGGAAATGGGCACAATACGGAATTGCATTATGGGGATCGTGAAAATGGTTATCGGTTATTGAGATTGCTATATGCTGGCATTAGCCAAGCTTGCGAAAGGCAGACACGGGGTAACTTTGAACTATTACAGATTCTACTCTAATAACGCCATGACCTCGGGCGAGTGGATGTTTAATTTGATTTCATTCTCTAAAACTGGAACCGTACGTCCGCAGCCCCAAAATGTTAGCAGGGAATGGATAACTACATTTGAGAACTGTAAACCGCAATGAGCGAACCTAATAAAGCGAGATATTGCCCCCCCCCCTAATATAGGAATAAACAATGAACACTGCCACTTCTAATAAGTCATTAGGATAATTATTTTGTAATTATTTCATAGTTATGGATTTAAACCGAAACTGAACATGAAAAGATGGGACTATTCATTCACCGCATCCATTTATAGTATATAGAACGTCAAGGCCAAACTTTTTTTTTTTCATTTGTAATTACTTCGCCATCGTTAATAAACTTTACCTTAGCCCAGGAAGCACATATCATTGCCTTCACATTTTGGCTTTTACCGGAGCATAAAAACGTATTGATTTTAATAATCAGTAAGGAAAGTGGGATGTTTTTAAATCACAGCTTTCAGATATTGGTCTGGCTCTCCTTTCAGGCTTTAAGTTTTGAAAAACATGTTGGGTACATGTTCTAATGTAGAAATTTCCTTTAAAATACGATTAAAGAAGCAATCCAAATGCTTTGTTTGGTTTATAAAATATATTTCAAAATTAAATTGTATTAAAAACTAACTTTAAAATTTTCATGGTTAGATGTTGCAAGTCTGGCAAATTAAAGTTGGATGATACGATCGACAGCCTCGTTCCCCAAATTTACACCATCAATATTGAGATTTTGGTACCAGAGATTTTGGGTTTAAATCAATATGAAATATGAACTGCTATTAATTAAAGTTCACATTTTCCCATTACCCCAGTGAAATTTTAAGCACAGGAATGTTATGCACCAAAAATTCTCCAAATGTCGTACACCACATTTTTTTGGAGGCAATGACTGTCCAAACGGCTGGACCGTCTCAAAATGTGTAATCAGATGTTTTGGGCGATATGCTTCCATATGTGAGGAAAAACGTTATAAATATGAAAAATCGGACTATGATCGGGTCATCTCCATGTCAGGAGCAGTGGCGTATCTTGAGGAGGCTTTGGGGGAGGGGGGTTCATGCCAAAACATGCAAAATCAGCCTATTTTCGGCTATTAGAGATCCTTCCGCCCCGGGGTCCCCCTCAAAAAGCAAAGTCTGGATACGCCGGTGAGGAGCGTCCGTATCATGGATACACGCGGCCCAGATCAGCTTACTCAGTTGAATAAATCCTGAAACCACCACAAGCCATCACCAATGACTTGAGGATACGCTAAGAAGAAGAAGACCTTTAAAGGGATTAGCAGCGATAATGCGAGAGAATCGAAAAAATGTGGAAATGCATTTTTTTAACTTATAAATCAGGGATAAGTGTGTACAATTCCATATAACTGCTTTAATGTTGAAACAAACCACCATGAAGTATTTGAGGACATTTGTCATACCGTCTACCGCAAATAGACATACAGCGACGGCATCTCAAAATCTGCACTAAACAGCTGATTGCGGTTTACACCAGTACAAAATAACCAATGATCAATAATATTTGTGTTTGAGGTCAAATTGTATTGATCATGGTGCACAATATCACGCTGAAAATCTGTGATATACAGCGGGAAGGGGTTTTTGATCTCAAGTCGGAATTTTGATACGCACGTATAGAAATTACAGAATCAGATAAAAAGTACTGCCTTGTCTTTAATACATGGATTTCAAGCCAACCACTTGCAGGTTATGTTCACATATCCATGCCAGTAACAAAACTATAAAAATATGAATTTCGATGATTTTTTCGATGTTTCGGATTAACAAATCGCTGCTAATCCCTTTAATACAAACATCATACACACGTGGTGTTGTACCACACCGCTGACGCACAAACTCCACAATTTCCCTAAATACGACGGACTGTAAGCAACGTACTTGATTGGCAAGTTCACAGAAATCGACACACACTACGATTGTAGTACAGGCAAAACACTCTCTTCTGGGGTAATTTACTTAACAACTGGTCATACGTCCTTTCTTAGAACTTTATAAATCAACAAATAAGACTTATGATTTATGTGAAAAGTAGGAGCGGGTTATGGCTAGATTTTTCACAAGACCGGGTGAAGTTTCAGTTCACAAAACTCGCGTACAAGGTTATACAAACCTGGTTGCCGTAAGGATCAAAATCTTGGGTGGACTCCGCGCTCATCAATTTCACATCGATTTGCAAATTAATAGCTTTGGCGACTATAGAGAACTTGTGTTGCTAGTCTGACGTCGGGCGTGTTTGGTTATACGTAACTAACAAAATTTTAGTCATCATATGTTCAAAATGTTGTTATTTGGTGATTTTAGTTTGTACTTTTGTGTGATATTGAGGTGTTATTATATGGAAAATATAAAACACTTACGAAAAACACCGAGTTTGTCAAAATGGTGTTGTACATTGACACTAAATGTTATGTTAATGTATTGCTATGGTCAAACTCATATCGGGCTTTTGGTGGTAATTCTTCATTTACCTACAGTCTAATAATGATGCTATGTTATTTGCGTGATTATAAATTTAATTTCCAATATTTTTTATTTTAAAATATTTACACGCAATCAAGGTTGAACTTAAGCGCAATATAGGAACGCGGCTGCTTGCAGTGGACACTTGATTAACGCTCACAAACAAATAAATAAAACAAAACAAAAACCACAGTAGCCGGTAGAAACCTGCTGACGAGTGTTTTACAAATCGAATCTCAAGGCTGCATGCAAACTGCTAACTCTATCATTAGATAAAAATAAATTGAACCCGTGTTTACATCATCGTCACGTTTATAAGCTACCCTGAAAAGGGTCGTTCTCCATATTTCTGTTAGCGACTTAAAAGTCTCTCCTATGACAAAAATATTCTTTGAGTTCTCTGTACCCTTAAAAGTGCTATTACAGATTAAACCGAGAAGTGGTTTTGTGTGTGTTTTCGTCTTCGTCTCATTATTTTTAATTCTTTGTGTTTTTTTTTTTTCGTTTGTTTTGTTTTTCCTTTTTTATTGCTGTTGTTGTTTGTTTGTGTGTTTGCTTGATTGTTTTTCTGTTTTGTTTTGTTGTTTTTTGTCTGTTTCTTTCCCCTGACATACCACGACGTGCCGACAGACTACAATAGTGCTAAACAAAGAATATCTGTCTGCCTAAACCAAAATTCCTTTTATCTGCTTACTGGGTAAACACAGAGCACAGAGTTTAGTGGGTAGAAGGGGGTCTCGTGACCCCCCCCCCCAATCAATTTGTCTCTATATCAGAAAATACGCGTAGAAACGTATAGCTATGTTAATTTTTTTTTAAAAATCGTCCTATCTACCATTTTGATGTAAATTTATGCAAATTAGGATTGCCATTACGGAAAACATATTCTTTTACCATATCTCAACAACAAGAAAACACAAAATGTTGTTCCTGAGCGATTGTGAACACTTGCCAATCACATTTGTATTATTATCTTGCTTCGGATTCAAGATGGTAGGCAACATGGCCGCTTCAACGATCTGTAAAACATAAAAACGATCGTATAGTCAAAATATAATAATATAATTATAAGTTTAAGTAAGAGATGTTTGTCTTTGACCACAATAAACTCATATCTATCTTGCTGTATGATACATTCTTAAAAATTCAATGCAACTACCAATTTCTCCACATCGAGAATATTTTATACCCAGGAAAATTACCTTATAACTGGATATGTCATCTCACAATAATAATAAAAGTCTAAATTAAAGTATGAGATTGTGTGTGCTTGACCAGTATAAACACACAGCTGGTCATTGTATTTGTTAAAATTTAAGATGACGGCCAATATGGCCACACTCAAACAATTAAAACCTTAAAAATTACCATGTTTCTGTTGTATATCTAGACATAACACCCAGAAAGAATGATAAAGTGCAAATCAAAATACATGTATGTCTAATAGCATTAGTAACTCAAAAGGTTATACACCACTAACTCACTTATACACAATAGTCTATGGGAAAATGACAACTTTGAGCATGTTTCTTTCACATTTAAAACTCTCGTAGAGGAAATAGAACAATATTACACCAAAATACAAGCTAACATCACCAGTAACCAAATTTTCAACATATGGTGACCAGATTTTTTTTTTTTTTGTTACGAAACACCAAACTCGCAGCACGTCCGATTGCTCAGTACAAGATGCTCTACAGGGTGAGTAAAAAAAGTACAACCAATTGAGCGATTTTTCATGGAAACCCCTTTGCGCTATTCATATATTTTCTTCTTATAGTACATTTCCTGTTTTGTTAGCTCTCATATAAAAATTACGGCATTAAAATTGATTAACGCATTCAAAAGTTACGGTTGTGGAAGTGAGAGTAACCAATGTGAAAGACCGAACAAGTTACACGCTATAGAGTAACCCAAAGAGTACGCTTGGTTTTGCGTTCAGCTTTGGGATTTGCAGCATATCCTCCATTAATTACACGGTTGGAATAAATGTCAGGGAACACCAGTGACGTAACCAGTCTGTGGATGAGGGCGTGGGGGTTGGTTAAGGGCGGGATCTGCACTTAAAATCTTTGTCCCCTCCTGGCCCCAATAGAGATCAAGCAAAGTAATAAATTGATAGAATTGACAGGTTGCCGTATTCACCTTTGCAAAAATGTGTTTTACATTGTATAGTCACTGCATCTATAGCGAACTAATTGATGTGAAATTGCTGAGCGCGGAATAAATTGGCTCAAATTTACTGTACAAATGCCACTTAGTTTGAGAAAACATACCAGTCTACCATGTCAATCATGAAATTTCATCAATTTCTTAATATAACTAGTGCAAGTTAGTGGTGTAAAACGAAACAACCACAAGTACTATACTTGTTTCAGTATTGTTTAAATTAAAGATGTCGGCTACTAAAGCCGCTTTCAAGATTTTTGAATTCGGCGATATTAGCCGCCATCTTGAATTTCAATAAGTTAACCAAACAAAAATACCAGCTTTGAATTTTAATTGGTCAAACGCACATTCTCATACTTAAGTTCACATTTTCATCCCAATTTGGAACGATAAAGGTAATTTATAAGTTTCAACACATTTTGAAGGCGGAGAAGTTGGCCGCCATATTGAATGTTAAATATACTCACTAAGCAAAAAAGGGCAGATATGAGTTTGTAATAGTCGAAGACATATTCCTTAATTTATTTTCTCATTTTGTAAATATACGATTAAATAATACAGGCATGTACCACTTTTATACTTTACACATCTTTGAGGCGGCCATGTTGGCTACCATCTGGATCCGAAGCAAAACAGCAAAACAAATATGCACGGCAAGCGATCATAATGGCTCTTGAAGAACAATTTCTGTTTCTTGTTGTTGAGATATGGTGAAAACTACATTTTTCTGTAATAGCGATACTAATTTGCACAAATTTACCTAAAAATGGCACGTGGGACACTTTTTGATTTTTTTAGCATAGCTAACCATTTTCTACGCATTTCCTGATATAGAGACATTGATTAGAAATTGATTTCAGGGGGTGCACGAGACCCCCTTCTACCCACTAGACTATAGGTATTGGCGTAGGTATTGTAATGAGATACGTCGTTGCACTGGTTGCAATGGCTGGTGTCTGTGAAAGGACATCATGCAATCACTAGATAGCTTTTATATAAGGATTTCATGTGTGCAACACTGTGAAAAGAAGTAACAAAACCCGAGTAAAGAATGTTTGTTTTTGAAACTAAATGGGTCCACACCTCTAAATAATGCATCGAGCAGGCGACGTCGGACCAAATTTCCCTGTTGAAATCAGGCCGGTGTGTCCGGTCTGAATTGAGTAATCAGCAATATGACCAGAGGTTGTATGTTTGGCTTAAAAGTTGAGTCAATTATAAAACTGGGATTATTTGAAGAGTATAAGGGGTTGACGTAACCGGTTGCTTAATAGTCTACAATATGTAATTTTATAGGCTGCCCTTTACTATACATAAACGTAGGGAAATGTAGAGGAAATGGATTTAGTGGTACGAACCCAAATATTACCATAAAAGAGTCGGTGTAACGAAACTGAGAGTGCCCCGTGAGCGAGTGTCCTAGCTAATATGACAGCATGTATATGAATAAACCGTGACCTTGTAAACGAGGCTATAGGGTATAGTGCTGAAATAAACATAGAGATAGAGTAATAAAAGGCTAGAGGTCGGACGGCCATCTTGAATCAGCGAGTTCACTGGTGGACGCTTAGATGTTTACCGCCCAAGCCCATTACCTAAAACTTACAGCACGGAAAATGCACTTTCTCGTTGATTTCGCCAGGCGACCCTCGCTAATAAAATGATCCCTTTACATCCAAGAACATTGTCAGGTAGGTGGTTTATGCAGAAAGTTTATCGTCGCAAAGATCAGGTACGGTGTTTTTTTGCAGATTTTCAAAATGGCTTCCAAAATAGCATGGGCTATATATAGCATGTACGTAGTTGCTATGACGAGTATGAAGTATTTAACACAGTAGTAGTGCACAGTTGTAATATTTTAATTAGTATGGAACTTTGACCTCGGTAAGTGCGAAAACAGCGTCCGCCTGCTCGTTCGTTTGTATTATTGGTAATCAGCGAAAATAAGCGTGTTCGTGCCCATTCTAAAGAATTAACCGGGAACAGTCCAGAGGCCTTGGAAATAAATGATGCAGCAGTATACAATGGAGAACACATTAAGTAGGACTCTACATCACATAGGACACTGTATTTCATTACACCGGTTTTTCATTTAATAATTCAAAGACACGTACTTCCGAGCGTATTCAAACCATTTTAAATAACCCGGTGTAAAGAAACTGAGTATCTCCCAAAGAGAGTGTCCTAGCTACCATAGCAACATGTACGGAATAAACCGTGACCTTGTAGACGAGGCCATTTGGGTACAGTGCTGAAATAAATGATGCATACAGCACTCAATGAAGAACACAATAGACAGATGGGTGGTAGGACACTCAGTCACACGGACACTGTATTATATGACACCGGTTCTCATTCACATATCGGAGGTTCAGTTCAATATAGGCTAAATTGAGTTTATAGTTTCAATTCAAGCTGGACACTTGCCTTACTGTGGCCGTAATAGTCTTGAAGTTATATTAACGAAAACTAGAGAAAGCGGGCATGACTTTTTGATAATTTTTAAAATAAAACAAACGTCATGTTTAAAGCTACACTTAACAATTATAACGCGCTATATAACAAAATTAAAGCTAACAAAGTGGTTTTCTGATTTTGATGATTGACAAAACAGGACATCAATGTCTATGATTTCCTTTAAAAAACACGTACATTAAATTCATGACGGCAATGGGTGGAAATGTTATGTTTAAAATCAGATGGTGACAAGCTATTATTACATGAAGCGTTGTCGCTAGCTAAAAGCTTTCAAACATTTTATTTTGACGTTTACCGAATTAGTGGCCCTTCAACAATATAGTGTGGGTTGGTGTGTATTCCCGTAGGATTTTCATGCTAAAATTGATTTTGTTGCTGTTTGGGTTTCAATAGGACCTAAACTGTCAGAAAATGATAGGTGCAAATTTTCGGACTGATGCCCCCTTCTTCAAGGGGGGAAATGTTAGTACAGGGAAAAATTTAAAATCGAGTCAAATTGTGTTTTAATGTACACTAACGTGTTCGTCTCCTCATAAGGGTTACAAAAAATATATAGTTGCCTAGGTTCCAACCTTTAGTTAAAGCGGTATAGCCCCGTAATGGTTCAAGGTCACCCTGGGGGTAAATGCTCAGATGTTGTTGAAAGTGGTGTCAAATGATTCCTTGTGTCATACTGAAACAAAAAATGCATTTTAATTGATTTTTTGATATCACAATTGCGACATCCAGGGAAAGTTCTGGTGACCCCATATATGCCTGTAGACCCTTGCTACAATTTGCTATGTAATTAGCCACCAAATGTCACAAAAACCGTTTTTTAGGAATACATTTTGGATCCTGTGAGACAATACAAACAACTTATCACCAGTTTCAACAAAATCTGAGCATTGGGTAAATCTTACCCCAGGATGACCTTGAACCATTATGGGGCTATAGCGCTTTAACTAAAGGTCGGAACCTAGGCAAATATATACTTTTTTCTAATCCTTATAAGGAGACGAACATGTTAATGTACAATAAAACACAATTTGACTCGATTTTAAATTTTTCCCTGTAGTAACATTCCCCATCCCCCTTGAGGAAGGGGGGCAGCAGTCCAAAATTTGCACCCCATCATTTTCTGACTGTCTGGTCCCTATTGAATGAAAAACAGCAAGAAAATCAACTTTAGCACCGAAATCCTACGGGAACTGTTTCATTGACATACCAACCCACACTATTAGCCTAACTATTCTGTCCATTTAACATGAATGCGTTTATTTGGTAACTGATCGGTAACACGAAAAGTTGTATAAATTGGATGATTTATAGAGAAGGCAGCACACAAAGGTGTTCAACGTTTTTATTTACTTATTATCCAAAGCATCTATGGCAAAATAACATGAACAAATTAATCATCGTTTGGGTGCTGAAATTTTTGAAAACATGAAAAAATACGGCCATGTGACCTAACAGCACTTTCAAAAAGGGGTAATCAGACAGGGTGTAGAGAGAGAAGATACTTCCGTATAAAGGTATGCGAAAGGAGTGAAAAAAGTCTAGAAACAAGCAAATAAGAATTAGAAAATTTACCCAACTCGCCCGTGGTCCGAACTGGTTAACATTACAAATCTATTAACAAACACAACTTAAACGTAGGCCTATTGCAGATTTCATATTTCTTGATTAACATTAAATCAAACAATTCAATTTCATATTTAATTATATACATAGACTCTTCTGTTTCACTCTGCCCACTTTTCTTTTTGTTTCTTTTTCTATCTTTATCTTTCGATCTCTCACCTTCTAAATCCAATAATAATTTTGTAAAAAAATATTAGTAGCTTATAATTTATTCAAATTAGTAGCATAAAACTGATTCCGCTAAATTTAGAGTCATACACTATCACTCTATATGGATCCAACGTTAGTTCTATACTAAAAATAAAATCAATCAATCAGCCATGAATATCAGATTACAAAACAACAAAATAGAAAAAGCACTAACAACTTTTCATGTCAAAATTGCGTGTGATTGCATATGAAATCGATAAAGGAAATGTGAAGTACAAATTTACTCGCCAACTGCCCACGTAAAATGCTGCCTATATACCAACATTACAATTTATCTCTCTCTCTCTCTCTCTCTCTCTCTGCTCACCAAGTATTATAGAGCCTATCAATCATGTTAACTTATGCAGGGATCAGGATGACAATTAGCAGATTTTTTTAAACCTTATATACGAAATATCAATCATGCCATTTGGTAGTCCCTACTTAAACCATTAGTCGCCATTAAGCTGTGATATCCATTAATCTTTGAACTACAGCCGCCGAAGGCCTCATTCGTATTATTTATTTATTCTTGGTGTTTATCTGTGTTTTCTAAGTTAATATAAAAGCTTTGTTGTCTTAATTGTTTTATTTTGTTTCATTGATGACTTAAACTAGTTCTAGTTTGTTGTAAACGTTATTGTTATTTCGAAACCTCCACATTGTTCATTTTTATATGGAAATCATTTGACACCTTAGAGTAGTAGCAATCATAAAGGGCGTTTCTGGAAATATGACAATTTGTTAGGAACGACACTACTACTTTGTTAATAAAGCTATCAAAGTCTCAAAATTTATTATTTCATTATTTTTACTTTATATATATTCAACCATATACACAAAAGCAACTAAAATAAAATTGACATATTTCTCAAAGTTTACTTTTTGAACTTGATACATTTTTCATGTAAATATAAATATAAAGTGATTAATACAACGAAGGGGGTTAAACGTATACATTAAGAGGCGGTTTTATTGATATTTCTAAATCTAAATCAATTTTAAGCAATCTAAGTGCAAGTATTTCCCTTTCTTAGTGACATTGAAAGCTAAAATGCCGTCTGCAGTCATCCATCCATAACCAAGTAACATTGATCGGCAAATGTGTTTCTAAACCCTTAAAAGGTTAAGGCACCGCGAGTTTTTTTTGCGTGTAAATTGTAAGACAGAGGCGTAAATCGGGGAGGGACCGGGTATAATAATACTCCCCAATATTTTGATAAGAGGGGATGGTCAATGACGATCATCCACTATGACGCCCGTGCAAGTGTTTTAACGAAAGTAACCTCATATTTTACCATATTAGTTTATAAATGGTAAATTCCCGCGCACTTACGCGCATTTTAATCCTATTGAATTACATTTTTATTAAAACCGATTTTAGGTTCTAAATACTAAAATGTCATTTTAGCGTGCTTCGCGCCCATATGTAGTAGTAACGGATCTTGCCACAAAATCCTGTTTCATTCATAAATTTTCATCAAAAGCACTGGTATTTGTACAAAAAGAAATTTAAGGAGAACTTAGGCTGGTCAAATTTTCATCTTCAAGATCCAATTTGGTGGAATCAAAATGTCCGCTTTAAATCCAAAAAATAATCTTCTTCTACCCTGTTTCGGATGAAAAGGGGATTCAGCATATTTCAGATCTTTTTCTTGGTCATAATTTTGTTAAAAACGTTTGAAGACCTGCTTGTTGAATTTGACATTCCCATTAGTGATAGAAGGAAGTATAAATCACTGATGAATGGTATTTAGATTGGTTTCAGAACCCAAAAAATATTCAAGAAAATGTGTTCGAAAAAATGTCAGCTTCTCTTGTGGGTGAAAAGAAAGTTCCTAAGCATGTTTATTCCTTTTTGAGGAACCAGGCTGTTGTTGAAGTTGAAAACAAATGGACTGATTTTTTGGATGTTCTGGATGATTTGGAGTGGAGCTTTATACACAATGCTAATTTTAAATGTAACCCAATTGCGGTCTTTTCATTTTAAACTTTTTCATAGAGCAATATATACCAACCAGTTTCTCCATAAAATTGTTAGAATTGATTCGTCTAATTGTTATTTTTGCAAGAAATTTCCTGAAACTTTCCTTCACCTTTTTTGTGATTGTGAAAAAAAGTTTTCCCACCTTTGGGGGATGATTTATGTTTTTTAATCAATAATGTTCCTGGGAATCTTTTAATTTTTCAAATATTGAAAAAAATGTTTGGTATCGCAGATTCCTCAGAACATGATAGCTGTATTTCTTTTTTTTTTTCTTTGTTTGAAATTTGATATTCATAGGTGTAAATTCCAAGAAACAAATCCCAATTTTGTTGCCTTTTTGAATTTTGTTGAAATTAAGAGGAATACCGAATATGAAATTGCTGAAGGTAAAGGGAAACTTAGACAACACTTTAAAAATGGACCCTTGATCTTGAAGCCTCTTGATTTTTTTCACTTGTTTTTTTTTCAAATTACCATGGCACCTTGGCAGCTGGTTCTGTGTGATGGGTGCAAGTTGTGTGAGGTTCAATGTAGTGAGAGTGGTGTGGATGGATGTGAGAGTTCGTTTGTCATGTCTGTGTCATGTGTTTTGTGCTGTTTCTTCTCTTTTTAAAAACCCGTACCGGGGTTGGTAAATTTCATATTCCACCTACATTGTCATCCAATGTACTGTAGTTTTTAAGTGGTGGTTTTGGTGGTTAACATTATATGTTTTCTTCCCCTCCACCAAACCTTGGTACAGGGAATAAAAAGGAAAAGAAAAAAATCATCAAAACCACCCCCATGTCAATAAGAAATTGACGCCACTTGTAAGAGAGTTAAAAATGAAATAAATGAAATAGTGAAAGAATGGATTTTTATTGTTATATGGAGTTCTCTCTCACTCTCTCACTCTCTCTCTCTCTCTTACCTCAGCTTCTTGCTTTAAAAGTGTTTAACATAGGGGCAAAACATTGTTTTCAAAACACGCAAAAATTGGGCAAAAAGACGGAAAATTCAAATGAGCCTTGTGCTTACATCAAACATTTTGAAAAAAAAAAAAAAAAAAAATTGTTTTTTTTTTTTTTTCAAATTACCATGGCACCTTGGCAGCTGGTTCTGTGTGATGGGTGCAAGTTGTGTGAGGTTCAATGTAGTGAGAGTGGTGTGGATGGATGTGAGAGTTTGTTTGTCCCGTCTGTGTCATGTGTTTTGTGCTGTTTCTTCTCTTTTTAAAAACCCGTACCGGGGTTGGTAAATTTCATATTCCACCTACATTGTCATCCAATGTACTGTAGTTTTTAAGTGGTGGTTTTGGTGGTTAACATTATATGTTTTCGTCCCCTCCACCAAACCTTGGTACAGGGAATAAAAAGGAAAAGAGAAAAATCATCAAAACCACCCCCATGTCAAAAAGAAATTGACGCCACTTGTAAGAGAGTTAAAAATGAAATAAATGAAATAGTGAAAGAATGGATTTTTATTGTTATATGGAGTTCTCTCTCACTCTCTCACTCTCTCACTCTCTCTCTCTCTCTTACCTCAGCTTCTTGCTTTAAAAGTGTTTAACATTGGTATATTGGATTTTCAAGGGTGATGTTGAAATTGAAAGCTGCATAGGCTAGGGTTTTTAAATTATGTTGTTTGAATTAAACCCACAATCAGTTATTTATTTTAAAACTTGATGTGTCCGATTCGGTTCTTATAATTGGAGTGTATCATCATTTCAACAAAATATAACTGACGTTCTGCATGAAAAGAAGACATTTCGAATTGTTGTTTCAAGATCAACGTTATTAAACATGTCCACGCGCAATAGTCGATGACAGTACGCTAACTGTACACAGAGCCATATATACCAAATACCTCTCTGAGCTCTGTGACTCTTACAATTACCTTAAGCCCGTGACCAGGGCCCCTAAACATGGATAAATTGGCGGATATTACTATAATTTCGAAATGCCTCTTTATAATTGTATACCTTTTTAAAACAGCTTCATTAGAGCTGATTCCATTTTGCAGAATAAAACAAGGATTTCAAAAATATTTTATTCTTTTATTTGATCTCATTTGTTTCGAGCAATAAAATTAGTCACGTGACTGTGCTCGGCCAGTTGTGATCACATTTTCTGTTCTCCTCTCTTCCAGGAAGTATTGTGTTCAGATGTCTGCTTTTTGCGTTTAACCTACGAGGTCTATCACGTTTTCTTAAAGTATCTCTGATTGGCTTATTACATGATACAACATGATATAACCTCTTAGTAACCAATCGAAATGGACCTTCTTTACATTTGTACAAACATTTAAACTTTTCTTACCATGTCTCTGATTGGCTAAATATATCATATAACACAATTTGTGACCAATAAAAGCAGCTGTTAGACCTGACGGGGTTAATAATATCTGCCGAAGGTATGGCGAGTACCTTCAATTCCAAATTGAATATTCCTCCTCTTATTTCAGGGTGGCTCTTTGCGATAAAGTATACCATATTGTAAGTTCCAATTGCTTTCAATATACTGTTCAATATAAACCTGAAGTCAACACATTAACATGAACGACTTACTATGGAGCAAAAAACCGGCCTTGCACTAATCATGTATTTAAGAGTGTATGCCTTGACCATGACTGGCTTGAAGTTCATGGTAAGCTTGTTAATACATATACTCCAATTGTAGTCACGTAGTCTTACGAGTGTGTGGATAGCACTCAACCAGTTAATTAAATCCTATGGTTGACATTTAGAGTAATTTGAGTGCGTTTTTGATCTCCTATTTGAGAACACTAAGAGAAGCACAAATAAAAAAACTTATCCCCACACCAAGCTGAAGTGTAATACTCCCAGAGAAGATGAGAAAGAAGGAGATGGCTCGATTTTGAAATCCGATTACCCAGGATTACCCTCATTCACCATCTCATTGTTTGGTAAACTTCAAGGGCCGCTCGACTGGACCTTTAAAGTAATCTGTTCATCCGACTCAAGCTTGGCCAGTCAGGAAAGTTTCACAACAGGAAGTAATTGACACACTGCTACTAAAACAGCTTATTAATTTTCTAGCTAAATGTTCTCTGTTGGTAAGGAACTCCACGTTTGTTCTGACCAATAATTAATTATTTTATCCGTTGGCGAAATAATTGAGAAAACATTGATTTTTAACGAAAGAAAACAGCAAAATCAACCTTTTTTCGGTAAGCTAACCTTGATTTAATGTTTTGAGGTCAATAAAGGATGTTGTTATTTTAGCCTAATTTGAACATTTCCGGTTAGTTCCTGTGAAATATGATATGATGAATGATTAGATAAATGCATTTTGAATACACCTCAACCATACCTGTTTGTGTCCGAAAGTGTCCAAAGTGTCTCAAAATGCTTTTAAAATTTGGGGTCAAAGTTGTCTGTAAGTGATGCAGAAGAGTACGTTTCGCTGTACTGGTCACGACCATAGTGTATATAGTCTCTGTGCAAATACCAGTTGACAACTCGGTAATTGGAATATTTCTGTGATTTAAAGAAAGGTGTATGTTATGTTCTCCAGCAAGTAGCGCAGGTCTTTGATCCAATCAATCGGATTTAAGGATATTAACACTTAAGTGACAAGGGGTTTTCACTCCCGTTGGTGCCCAAGGGGGAGGGGGGGTTCCATGGGACCCCCCCCCCAAAAAAAAAAAAAAAAAAAAAACGAAATTTATACCACATGTGAAGGATCATAAGACAACCCCAAATCAGCAATACAAAATGAGATTTGTTATTTTGGGTGCAAATTAGGGGCAAAACATTGTTTTCAAAACACGCAAAAATTGGGCAAAAAGACGGAAAATTCAAATGAGCCTTGTGCTTACATCAAACATTTTGAAAACTTATTTTATGTTGATATCTATTCTAGCAGACCCAAATTACTTATATTTAACACAAAACTAGCCGTTTTAGGGAATCCTGTATTTTTTACGGGTGTTGCAAAATACACGTCATTTTTCCATAGAGTTTGTACAGTAACGGTTTGGCAACGTACATGATGAAATTGTTTGTTTTCAGCACATAAAGGGTTAATTATTTTTATTGTTTCTAATAATTGTTTACTTACATGTATATGTGAACTTATATCAGCAAAAAAAAAATTGGCTTTGGTTCTCGGTTTCGTATTCTTATTTTTTAAAATATTCTAAAAAGACTTCCGTTAGTGCCCAAGGGGGGGTCCATGGGACCCTCAGTAATTAACTCATTAACGGCTTGGCCGATTTTAATTATTTTGGTATGAAAAGAAGCGCATTTAAAAGTCAGACAATTACAAACAATTTCGGCGCAAAAAAATCCCACGCGTAAAGCGGCCAGCGCGAAAACAAATTTTGGGGGTCCCTAGAAACCCCGCCCCCTTTGGTCACTTAAGTGTTAAAACATTTAGCAAAAAAAAAAAAAAAAAAAAAAACATTTAGCGATGACCACTGTCGTAAATGCCTCATCGGTGGGAAAACATAAAGACGATTCATTCACTAATTCACTTCAAGTAGAATCTAATACATTGGCAAGTATTCCAAATATGCAAAAAATACATCGGTCCTCGGACCGCATGTGTCGCCTGCCGTCGCGGTTTGTAACGATAGGTCTCATATGACCTGTGACTTTGGCAAGTGACATTTGACTGCATCAACAAATGAGGGATCCAATGTTGCACCTGTGACTCAAGTTTGGTTCCAATTGAACTTCAACTTAGTCAATTTTACAGCCAATTTTACAATCTTACAACTTGACCTCACATGACCTTTGACCTTGGTACGGGACCTTTGACCTCATTAACAAATGAGGGATCCAGTGTTGCATCTATGACTCAAGTTTGGTTTAAATCCATCGAAGTATGCGGATATTACAGGCAAATGTTAACCCTTTTTCACAACAACAGACATCAACAACAACAGACAACAACAACAGACATCAGACATCAACAGACATCAACAACAGTGGACACAGCGACACAAAAAATCGACAAAAAATGGGGCGCTTCTTTCTGGAAATGTCCTCGTGCCTCTTTAATAAGGTACCAAGTACCAAGTAAAGTGAAGTCTTTCCACCTGGATACCGTAACTAAGGTAACTTTAGCAATGAATCGAATGTCCACAAATGATCGGTACAAAAATTATGACACATGCAGTATTAAGAAGATTTATTCATCTCTATGGCTGTCCATAGGAGAACGCTGTCATCAAACGTTATAAGTCGAGTATGACACCAAATTCAGCAGGAAGTGAAACGGAACCTCATGTTCAAGTTGGCATCTTGACAATAATAAACACTCAGAGAATGGCTGTTTGTCTTTATAACTATTAAGATATGACTTCACAACACATGTTTATGGGGTTTTTTTTTTGACACTATCTTTTGAAGGAGATTGCTCAATGCCAAAAAAAAGAGTATTGTATAAAAACAAAATCATAACCACTGTAACTAAACTAAATTACTACCATCCAGTCATCTGACGATTGCCTTTTGGCATGAACTCAGAGTAAAGATTTAAATTCCTGGATGGTCTATACTTTGAAATATTTGTACGCTCTGCCCTTTTAGCATTAAACACTCTCCTTCGAAAAAGATAGTCTGACCACGAATAAATGTAGCCTTGTTCAAGCCGCTGTACCAACTTCATTCATTGGTTCACTCGTATGATATCACATCATGTTAGACAGAAACATGCGAGGAGCTTATTCTCCCTTTCCAAAACTAGAAAATAGCCTTTACCATGGCGAGAATTCACTCTATCAAGCACCTGATTTGATGACTCTAAATCACCCAGCTTATGTTTCATGCTTTCACTAGTCAATAAGTTATATTCAGGCAGAGCACCCTGTTTAATCTGTCAGGCTTTTTCTCGTGTTTGTGAGAATTTTATCTGAGTTTTATACATGAAAAAATTAAAACCACAAAACCACGAAGCAATTTTAATCAGTTGCACTGACTAGCACAGCCACTGCACCGGACTACAATGTGTAGTTGTAGATTTATATGTAGACTTGTATAATGCAGTGTGCACAACAGACCAACAGAGAGTGTGCCAATGTATTTGTTTACGTAATCTTTCTCATGACAGTCTAGCCCCTCCAATGCTATAAAGCACGGATATCAAAGCTCTGCAAACACAATGTTCAAAATAATTAGATTTGAGAATAAATGTTAATAAATACAATACAGTGTAAAAAATAAATAGCAATATTGCCAGTTCTTATCAGACCGCCTTGATCAAGGCTAAAAGCTAGAACAGACGATGGCAGCCAAGTCTCATTCAATATAGCAACTCATCCAAAATATCAAAAGAAATTAACAGCAATACGGAATGCAAACCGTAAACCAATTTGTATGCTTTGATATGGGTCGGTCGTGGATATTCTCATGACCCACATACGTCGGTCGTGGATATTCTCCTGACCCACATACGACCTCGTCCTCGTCCGTTATTCCTCGTCCTCGTCCGTCCGTCAGCTCCGACGGTTTGGGAATAAGACAATTTTCCTTGACAGCATATAAATATTCAGAATTTTCGTTAAGATTTCGCCTCCACGTGTTAAATCAATGGCGACATATAAAATTGGGATTTCTTGGCCGCCTTCCCCTGAGCTAGAATAAATGTTGCTTTATACGATCCCGTTTATCGCTTGAGCACTCTCTGACTATGTGTGTATGGCTAAACATTTTTCATAAAAGGTATTTTATATTATTAGAACAGAATTATTTCTAACACGTAGTTGTTAAAAGATCGGTGCTATTCTGTTGTTTCCGAATATAACACATAGTGTGACTCAATAAATCACATGATTAAAACAAAACAGGAATCAATTCCTCAAAAAGGACGATTAGTTCCTTTTACTCTCCCCCATTCCTAAACAGTATTATCTCTTTGGACAAGAGCCAATAACGTTCACCCAATTTGAAACTACAATTTCTTTAATATTATTTGGAACACAAACTTGTGCAACAAACATTGGAAAGAAACAAGTGTGTGTAAACCCAAATGCACTACACATGACAAGGACGTATTACGTGTAAACAGTAACAAACATTACCATGAACACGCGTACGATGAGGATCATAATAATGATAGCAATTTGTTTTAGCGTAGAAATAAAGCTTCTAAGGGTCGTTCTAAAGGTTTCATCTTATGCGAAACAAAGTTGAAAACAAGTGTGTCCAACTTCATTCTTCCTCTTTCTATGTACTGATATTTTGTAACAATCAGTGTATTTCTCAAAGTCACTTATTGTAAAAATGGCTCATTTATATGTTGTAATGATCACCATCTGGACTGTTCTGCAGCTGCTCCAAGCCTACACCGAAGAATCTACAACCATTGATCACAACCAAAATGATGATGCAGCTAAAACGTGCAAAATGTACAGACAACTGGATACAACTAACGCGGATTTCCCTGTTTTGGATTGCAGTTACAGGAACCTTAGAACTGTTCCTTCTATGTTGACCAACAACGTATTGCAAGTCCACCTGAACAACAACAATCTGGACAACATTACTGAATCGCCTTTTGAGAATTTATTTCTCCTATTAAGATTGAGTTTAGATAAAAATGACATTGCTACCATGTCTTCCAGTGTTTTCAATGGTCTGTCAAAATTGTCTGAATTAGACCTCTCATTCAATAAGTTAACAGCGTTACCAGATGACATATTTTCTGCGCTTGTCAGTTTAAAGAAACTGCGTTTGTCTAACAACTTACTACAAACAATACCAAGTAAAGCTGTTGGACCTTTGAAGTCACTTCAAAAATTGGAGTTAGTGGGAAACGATTTTACTTCATTCACACTTGGGAAAGAATTTCAGAATTTGAGAAATCTATCACTTCTAGTCATGATGAATTCAAAGATATCACCGGAAATTAGTATCACGAATGAAACATTGAAATACTTGAATGTTATTCCGGAAGCAAAATTAACATTGATGTTAGTTTGGTATGCCCAGCCTCATTCTACGCCGAGTCTGGGTACGCTCAAACACGTGAAAGAACTATGGGTTGCGGACCAACCTCTGGATCAGTTTGAATCAACAGATTGTCAACTTGAAGCTCTTACAATGCCATATTTCAAAGGTGAATTAGGCCCGTTGACGAATATAGCCAGATGGAATTCAACGCTGACAAGGCTTGCTTTCTTCCAAAAACACATCATACAGAGTATAGAAGAACCTGTGTTTCTATGGGTACCTCTTCTCCGTAAATTAGATCTTGCAAACCATCAACTGTATGATTTGGCAGATGATGCCTTTTATGGCTTAAACCAATTAGAAGAGTTAATCTTAGCTAAAAACAGCCTACGACAAGTACCATCAAATGCGTTTGGTGTATTTGCAAAATATGCAACACTGCAAAATTTGGATTTGAGCTACAATAGGATTGCTGGTAGCATACCTGGAAATGCCTTCGGAGCAATTCCCTTTCTCACGAGCTTAAATATGGCAGGTAACATAATTGATTTGGATGAAGGTTGGGCTGCTCCTCTAACAAATCTAACATACTTGAACCTTGAGGACACTAGCATCTATCTGTATCCTACAAAATTTCCTCCATTGAAAATACTTCTTCTGGGAATGTCAACTGACGTAAGCATTCCAGTGATGCAAGTAGGAACGCCAATTTGTGCTCTTGCAAATTCTGTTGAAATAGCTATATTACCCAACTATCCGACTGTTGAAAAGACATTAGCTTCAGTTGTTGGTGATAAGTGTTTGCGTCTCAAGGAACTAGACATTTCTGGTTGCTTTGCTTACAACAATGCATTTAATTGGGAACAAGCTGAAGTAAATCTTCCGCAATTGGAAGTTCTTAGAACAGCTCGGAACAAAATCAAGTCAATAACACAGATGCTGTTCATACAATCACCTCAACTTGTAGAACTTGATCTCAGTTACAATGAAATTCAAACAATTGAAATTGACAGTCTTTCTTCCTTCCTGGCGCAACTTAAATATCTCAACATGGAAGGAAACAAGCTAGTTTCATTAATTGGACTCAAAGGACTTTCATATTTAGAGGTAATGTTGGCTTCTCAAAACCAAATCACTACTGTTCCCCGCTTCCTACTTGACAAACCACCCGACCGTGCTCTCAAAAAAATTGATCTAGGGGGAAACCCGTTCGATTGCACGTGTGATATTTTGCTATTCAAGCAATGGATGCTAGAAGATAACATTACATGGTTAATTCCAAACCATTTGTACTTATGTGCTACTCCTGACAATATGAAGGGGAAAAGTATCACAAGCATTAATTTGGATTGCAGACCTCGTCTTCCGGTGTATTTAGGTACAAGTCTTTCATTTGCAGCAATAGTCATATTTATGACTCTTCTAGCTGCGCGATACCGATGGCATATTAAGTACAAGTTATTCTTGGTTTTCCACCGTAGACGGATTCAAAATTACATTGACATTGATCAAGACATAGCCTTGGATGATATTGGAGCAGTTAACTTTCATTTATATGATGCGTATATTGCTTATGCAGAAGACTTCGTGGAAGATGAACGTTGGGTCAATAATGTTCTTAGTCCAAACCTTGAAGAAGGTCTCGAACCACTCCGTCTGTTTATCAAAGGAAGAGACTTTGTTCCCGGAGCATCTATCATTAATACCATAACTGAAAGCATTCACGATAGCTATAAGACAATACTGATTTTGTCTCGCCACTTTGTAGAGAGCGAATGGTGCTACTTTGAAATGCAGATAGCTCGGATGCGACTGTTTAATGACAATCGTGATGTTATCATCTTGATTATGCTGGAAGACATCCCTGACAACAAACTGACTCTGTCCTTACGTCAAATGTTATGTAAACAGAACTACTTCAAATGGCCAACCGACAGATTTGGTCAAAATTTGTTCTGGCGCCGTTTGCGGGAAGAAATTAAGAAACCTGCACATGTTGATCGACGTTACGATGTTTGACTATCTTCACTATCATTTATATAAAAATGGCGATCGGGGAGGAGTAAATGGATACCTTCATAGCATGTAGACTTGTTATCACTTTAAAGATTCAATATTTTTTGATATGGTTATGCTAGATTACTTTCGTTTTTATCACAATTTTCCTTATGAAACTCCTACAATTACTTATATTCAGACAGGGTCATACCCAGGGTTCATTTTGCAGAGGGCGCACATGAAACGACAATTTCTGTTGTCACCACTTTACGTACAAACTGTACACCACGCGTAAAAAAAATGGAATGATCTTTCTGATTGTTTTTAAACATTTGCTTTTGAAAAGTGGACCTTTTGGTTTTGTTTGTTTGCTCGTATCCACAAGTCATTGGTAATGGCTTGTGGTTGTGTCAGGATTTATTCAGCTAGTGTGCTGATCCGGGGCCGCGTGTATCCATGATACGGACGCTCCTAACATGGCCCGCTATTTGAGGCTGGGGCGGCTACAACGGTAAGGAATAGGGCACTCAATTCAGTGACTCTTCATGCACTTAGTTCACGCTTTATTCCGTTGACGTCTATGAGCCCGGAATATGGCTCCGCCGGACTAATAGTTGCTTTCACACTTTTGTATTTCATCAAATCTGAAGTGAATAAGGAAGAAAAATTTTTGATAACAAAACTGATTCGTAAAAAAACCAACACAAAAAACAAGTCGACAGAAAGTACAGCTGCGTCGTAATGGCGCGTGCCAAGTTCAAAACTGGTTTTGTATTTTGCTATGCTTTTTCACTTTTTCCTATAGACCTCTGAAACATTCTTTGGTAGATGTCTACAACCATTAAGTTGACATTTAGGGACATTTGTATCTTCGTATAAATGCATTGCAATTTTTATAAGAAATACATAAACCTTTCGGGGTCGAGCATTCCATGTGCCAAAAGCTCGTGGTTGAAACCTCTAGTATCTGAGCTGTAGTTTATTTAAAACCTACTACTTATGTGCGGATTCTAATATTTTAGAGAATAAAAGATAGGATTTGTGTTTTGGCCTACTAATATCGTGTCATATTATTGGACTGCCCATCCAATATTTTGAGTAGTGGATCCCGGCGCAGCCGGTTCCACTACGATAGGCAAAACAGTCCAATTGGCAGACACTAAGAAACCATCAAATGTTTACTGTTCATATTCGACGTGAGATATGCGTAAGATACATGTTGACCCAGATTTCGTTTTTCGCGCGCCATGTTTTTACATTGAATTTGTTTGCCCAAGATTGTATGTATTGCCCAAATATCAGTTGCGCATATTTTTGGTTGAAAAGAATGAAATCTGCCATGGCGTTTTATACTCTTACCATAAAAAAGCATTTTGTGTGATTCAAAATTTGTTTTGTCTTTAAATCGACATGGATTAACTTTTTTGAATTTTATTTCACAATATATTTTATGTCCTACTATTATGACCAAATTTATGGAAAAAGTCCATCGGAAATGATATTTCATTTGGGGGAGATTTTGCTGCGCGTTTTAAAGATCGGATTTTGGAACGCCATTTGAATCTGTATAAACGATTTTCATTTTTTTCCTGTTATGTGGTCGTGTTGATGTACCCACCACTGACCAGAGTTTTGTTCATGTTAGTAGCGTCGTATCGTGAATACATGCGGCCCAGATCAGCTTACTCAGTTGAATAAATCCTGACACCAAACCACAACCTTTAACCCAGACTGTTGAATCAGTAAAGAAGAAGACCAGCGTTTTGCTAATATAATCCAACGGTAAAGTGTTTTTCAGAGCGGGGTCCACTTGGAGAACGCCGCCCCCCCCCCATTATGCACCACAGGAGTGCATAAGCCTTAAGTGTTTTTGCGAATACAATCTAATTCATTAGTATTAAATCGTCGTTATCTGACAACGTTTAACATTTCAATCTTTTGGAAATAACCAGTCCATACATTATTTTAAAATCTATTTATTGTTAAATATCGCATGACATCTGTAGAGCACGTGTTGCTATCTTATGACTGATAAATGGTTGTCATTATAACCGGTGTAATTAAATACATTGAGTCACCGCTTGGCATGTGTTCGCGTGATCTGCGAGGAGAGCCTCGAGAATATAATCCGGGAATGAAGTAATGTTCCACTATACTCATAACCCCCGCATCCTCGTCGCAGTGGCCGTAAGCCTGCTATTAACTAAACGGGGATCCGTCTGCTCATACAGTCCATGGTAGGGGTATTTAGCCGTCTGGCTATGTTTTCAGTTTTGTAGACTTTGGACCCATCTTTTTCACATTCAGCGGGGACAATTGAATATTAATTATTAAAGACAATATACGATGTTGAATCTTTACAAGGAATTTTATTATGGGAAAACAGCCAATGTTTGGAAACAATAAAGATTTGATGACGTCACGGCATTGATTGGGTACCCCGAAGCAAATAATAACATTCAGGTAAAAATGAGTACGTATCCAACCATTGAAAAAAAAACAACGATTATGTCATCGTACGTTGGTTTTGAATATAGGAAAGGTAAAGGGTACGGTGTAGACATAAGATAAACCGTGTTCTTTTGGACAAAAATAATAGCACTCTGGGCAGAGGGCCATGTACAGACATTGATTTAACATAGTCGGATTATATATATAGGTCGCCCCCGAAGGCAAATGTACCTGATACCTGCCACGTGACCTGGTACATGACACGTGACACCAAAACTCATCGCGGAACGTTATAAAACTACAATAGCGGTAAAGCAGCAAGCATCTGTATCTCCGTTGTCACAGCGTAACCGATCAAGATCTGAGACTATACTGTAGTAAAGATAGTTTCAATGCATTTGAAGGGGCGGAGTAAAGACACCTTTCGAACCTAACCCTATAGATGATATCTATAGATATTCTACCGACCGGCTTGAAGCTCAGTAGGTTTAGAGCGTGTGCATGTAATACGAAGGTCGCAGTTAGATTCACGGCCAAGCGCACATGGTTTTTTCAACACGACGTGCGTGGCCATCTCCAGGGAAAGATTAATAAATATATATATTTTCGGCGGTGGCGGCCAAGCTCATCATAGCGCAAAAACTGCCGAACGAGTCATGGGACGAGCCTGAACAGTGACTGGAATTTGAAGTCACTGTGCGCGTTTATAAATAGATCAGTGAGTGGGCGAGTGGAATTCCCATACGGAGCGCGCCCGTTTAAATTGCCTTGCTTTTAGTCGATGGTGCATAATTGTGCTGCAAAACTACATCAAATCGTTTTTAAAAACCGGACATGAGAGGATGCTACATGAGGTAAACGAATCATTACACGGTGGTGCATGGGCTACCCTGGGCTACCTGGTACCGGGCTTGGTACATGGTCCGACCACTAAATGCGGTGACCCTGCGATTGAAAATGAGGTTCAAGCGAGCCTCGTTCAAATGGACCGTTTGTACCGGTTAGTTATACCAAAAAAATACTTCGATGGAGTTTGATCTTCAACTCCAACGGATTTTGCAGTGGAAAATATTGATATCAAACATAATTTCGACTTTAGAATATTGGTCGAAGTTTAGTGATACGTGCTAAACCTATGCGGAACGGCAAAACGGACCGCTATCTGGACAGGCCACCCTGAATTTTCAATGCAGTTCAGTATAGTGTCGGTACTGTTCATGACGTACTTTACCAGATCCGGGGAAGCTATAGAGTAAATGGTTTTTTCAACATGTTCAAACTTCAACGCATGCAAATAAGGTCCTTAGTGATAGCCATGAACAGTAATAGTAGCAGGGTCATGTCACGCATGAATTTGAAACATTTAACCTGCATGCAATAACATTGGGTTCCGAATTGAAAACCTCAACTTGGTGTACATCCAGATTTCAGGTGATGAATTTCAGCTGGCTTTTAATTGGTTTGTATTGGAATGTACAAAAATCCAGAAACTTCCTGAAAAGTAATCTCTATCAACATAATCACCCTTGAACAACGCGCCATGGCTACAGAGCTATGCGTCTGTAGCCAGACGAACCGATACACTATATATCAAACAGCCCTATTATAATCATGAGACACCAAAACCATGTGCACTCCTGGGTGCTATATTTAACAGTTGGAAGCAAGTGTTAAGTACATGGTGCTGAGAGGTTAATACGTGGATCCTGGGTTCTACCGGAAATCATTTTTTTTCCGAAATTCCTATCCCACATGCACAAACGATGTACGAGTAGATAGGCGGGGGGTGGATCATCCATGCACGCTCGCGGTTTAGTGCGCCTCGTTAAACTACGCGCACACATTTGTGGCGCAAAAATTACAAGGCAATAAAGAGTATTGTTACTGGTAAAATGTATGTACAGCAAACGGTTTTCGCCACAGTTACTGGTAAAATGTAGGTACAGCAAACGGTTTTCGCACAATTATGGGACGAAAAATGACCGTATGACCAAACACCATAGAATATATCCCTATTCATTTATTACTCGTACATCGTTGGTGCATTGTGGGATAGGGAATTTCGGTAAAAATGATTTCCGTAGGAAACCAGGATCCGCGTTATTGCTCATCTGCTAGATTCCACTGTTGTCTGGACTAGATCTCATTTACGTATTGAGTTATTGAAAGAGCAATATAAACTTGGAGGTCTACCACTTTTCTTACAGTATCTCTGATCGACTCATTACGTGATATAGCATGAAATAAACTCTGAGCATTCAAAATAGACCTGAATTAGAGGTATTTTTGTTGTAAGATCTAGGAGCAATTTCCCACTAACCCAAGGCATGTGTCCACTCCGTGAATTTTTTGTCAGGTGGGTTTTGATGTTTTATGGGACGTTAGGGGTATATATCGGTACAAATCTTTATTCCTACCGTGTCTCTGATTGGCTGAATACATCATTTCAGATTCAGAATTTTATTTAGCAATAAAACATAGCAAATACATGAGCAATACAGTGGTAGGTGACCATACAGAGCAGAGCTCGAAAACTATGACCACCTTACATCATATAACCCTTTGTATAACCAACAAAATCGGTTAAGTGACTTTTACAAAGTCAACGTTTATTTATTTTCCATGAAATCTAGGTCACTCTGTTGTGTGTGTTTGGGGGGGGGGGACCAGTTACTAGGGTGTATTACTTTTTCAAGTAATATAGATATGTTAAGTGCAGAACCTTTTTTTATCTTTTGGTATATTACCCGGGAATATTATACAAATATATACTGACATGAGAGTCTCTGGTTAAAACTATGGTCCAGAGGGGACTACATTAGTGCTATTTTGCTTAGGGGCGCAGCCCCGAAGCAAAATAGCACTAATGTAGTCACCGATGGACCATAGTTTTAAGCCAGAGACTCGAATAGAGTCGGTATATATTTGTTTTATATACTTCATTAATAAATCTCCAGTTAACAATGACAAAAATTAGATTTTTTCCTTTTCATTTAATAAATTTCACGTCAAACGATGTATATCTGTGAATGAATGTGGTAGTCCAAATGCAATCCACTACGCGCAAATGCGGACGCACTACGCGATCGCAGTAGGTTACGCGTATTAAGCGCCGTAAATAGTACCTCTGAGGCATAAATAGTACGGGTGGGCGTGGCTTAGGAGTACTATTTACGGATGGCGCCGATTTCTCGCCGCATAGTTGAAATATTTTAATCACGTGATAGAGCTTCAACCAATAAACAATCTTAAATGCATTAATGAAGTAAATAATACCCATTATCTACCACACTCCTGCAGCGATAAAGGTTTGTTTAATAACCAAAAAGTTGTTAAACATTTTTTGGGGGGAATACGGGCCAGAGTTTAATAGTACACCAAGTAGACGAGGCTCATAATTACTAAGTAAATAGTATACAAAATATTGACTGCTCATGAGGGAAAAGACTGGAGACCCTGGGCCTACTATTTTCCCTCGACCTTCGGTCTCGGGAAAATAGTAGGCTCACGGTCTCCAGTCACCTCGGGTAGTTAATTTGCACTATTTCACGAATATAGAGCCAAAGAGGTTCTATATAGATAGAGAGGCAAAACGTTACGTAATCTTTAGAAATTCACCGTCTCGCATGTTTTGCCGACCACAAAGAAAACCTAGAGTACCAACAATAGAAAGCAATGGCTGCCTCCGCTTCTTCCACATACTGTGGGTGCCGCTTTGCATATACACTAATCGGTAGTGATACAAATTAATGTATGTGTTAGAGGTGGCCAGGTGTAAAAATAGTGTACCTGGATCATTGTGCTCAGATACTCTTTTTTCTCATAATGCAATGCGCGCTTAGGTGAAAAGATGTATTCATTGAGGCGGTTTATTTAAATCAAGACGACTGATGTGTCTTTTCATTCGTTGTGTGGCCATGGGAAGGACAAAATTTAACCACCCAATAGCACTCAACATCCAACAACTGATATTTTGGCGGATTGTTTGTATCGAATTAACATTATGTGTGTATACAAGCACCCAAACTGATAATTATTCCGTGCAATATTCAAAATGTCAGCGCCCAGCACGGACGACTGGTTTTGAATGCGTTTCACCCCCTTGTAAAGAGCAGTCAATATTTGTTTTATATAACACAGGCTGATAACACATATAAAAATATTTCTGTCATTTGAAAAACTTGCCAAGTCTCGTCGAGATCAGCTGCCACCGCATCTCAAGGCTAGTCAAGATACCAATGCAGGGAAAAAAGTGCCAATAAAAATGAACTATTTCCCCCATCACCATCACAATTTTGGGGAACTAGTCTCAACTAGTTTATGTCACGTGATTCAGTATCCACCAATCAAATGACAGAAATGTTTTTATGTGTTATATAATATTGAATATTGTGTCAGGGGAAAATGTTTTTGAAGGCATGAATAAAGTGTCATAGGTAATAAAATATGTGGGAATTTGGAGAATGGAATGATGTGTATTATTTTACTAGTAGTATTCATTGTATTTGTAATTATTATCAATGTCCTCGGAACTATAAATACACAAACTTTTAAATTAAAATTACGTAGGCATGGAATGGGTATATAATTATAATTAAAGGTTTCCGAGGTGTATTTGGGAAATATGCAACCAGTGTGAAGAATATTATAAAAATCATGTTAACAGCAGGATTGTTGTCCTAGCTCAATCAGCTCTGAAGTTGAAGAACAGCGACGCGATATAATAATTATGTTCTGTCCCAATGGCGTAAAGCGGTGCTGAACCTTAACTAACGCAAATGGTGTATTAATGTATATTTTTCACGTTCTGAAATATTTGCGATTGTTTTGCATTGCGTTATTTCAATTTTGACAGGACATGAATGTATGAATGTGTTTCATTTACTTAATTTCAATATCAAATATGGGCTGAATTTAGTGTTTGCACCTATAAGTTAGAAAATTTATAATTTTGTGTTAAAGAAATCGTTTTCAGATTAATCCTTTCACTCTAAATTGCCCACCTCTGAATAATTCTGGCAGCGACTTTACAATGTTAAAATTATGTGAGAAGATTGTAATAACGTTGTTCTTAACATTGTTCGGGTCATTGTTGAAACAAGTCAAAACCAACAATAACGTTGAAGCCGTGATTTCCTGTAATGATTCGTGCATTATTCCCAGTTACTTTACATTTCGCACGTTGAGAGTCCCAGCTGCCAGTTAAACCGAAATTGTTTGACACTTTATTTTTAACGTCGTGGTGAGTGTGGTAATCAATGAAATAGACAAATGTCCGAAAACGCAACTCGGAATCAAATGTTATGATAAATCTTAACACCCAGCGGTCTACCACATTTCTTATCTCCAATGGGCTCACTACATGATGCCATGATATAATCTTTGAGTAACCAACCAAAATAGACCTCCTTAATATTTGAATGAACGTTCAACCTTGGTCTCACCAAGGGGAGTGTTCCCCCAACCGTGAACTTCAACAAAAATACTGAAAGCTGTTCGTCGAAACACTTTCAATTAATTGTTTTCACATCCTTTGTAGTCAGTTTAGCGAAGAAATCGAACCATTTTACGCGTGTAGGGTATTATACCCTCAAAGTCGGGAGAGTTAATGTAACCTGACCCGTCTGGCACACTTTTTTCTGACACAATTATGAATTCGGAAACTCTTCACGGAACAAAAAGCAACAGATTATTCCGTAAGGGTTTCTGAATTTATACGGTTTGTCCGAAAAAAAAGGAATGTCAGATGGATCAGGTTAGGGAAACTCCCGTCAAACGACGTGGGTGGCCACCAAGATAATTGTATTGGTACATCCCCTTTATGACAAATATGCATATTTGGTATGCATTAGGAGGTGAGGTGAAATGTTAGACATTCATTAATTTAGTTAAAAACATCTTTTGTTTAGGCATTATACAGATCGCAGCGAAACTACATTCGCCCACTTCATTCAATTTCGAAATGTACGAAATGCTAAGTCAACTTCGGAGAGTCTCTTGCGCTTGGATGACATCAACGATGTGGAATGTAGTCACGCATGCATGGAACAGACGGTCTTCGGCTGTTATTCCTTTGACTTCGACAAATCACAGGCGGATATGCCGCACTTTTTGTGACTTTAACGACAACATGGACGGAAGAGCTGGGTATGCAGTAATGGTAAGGCTTAATATCGGTATGAATTAAAACATTTAAAACAATTGCACGTATATAATGTATATATATTATATATATGTAATATATATATAATATATATATATATATATATATATATATATTATATATATATATATATCTATATATATATATATAGTAGAACCAAGGACCCCAGCCAACAGAACATGTTTGAGACGGGTGGGATCTAAAAAGAGATACAGAGCCCCGATGTTTTTTTATAGCTAAACACTATTGGGCTCAAACAACTCCCAAAGCCTTTCGCAACTGTAACTTCGTAGCTGCATAGAGACGATTATGGATTGACACACTTAACACGAACTGGCCCTCAAAGCCTCAACATACCTCCTAGGAGGTAAACGTTAATTCTACCGTATTTTCAGTTCACTTATTTTTAACACCTAGTTTTGGTAATTGTTTTCAAATAGTAAGTTATTGATGGTCGTTTTCGTTATCCATTGATGAAGGAAAAACTTGGGTTTTATATACAGTTCGAAAGCTTTGGGAGTTGTTGCGACCAATATTGTGTTAAGTATAATTATATTAATTATATATAAATAATATATATAATATATATATATATATATATATATATATCTCATCGCTGGCGGGAAAAACCTCATATGTTGCATTTGACTTTAAAAGCAAAAACATCAAACGGTCACATGGACAAACTCATATGTAATATTTCGAGAGACACCAAACATTTAAATAATTTGGGTAATGCCCTGCACAAGAAAGGTTTTGCCTTTCTAAATATATTTAGGGCTATAATTATTTACTCCAGATTCTGAAATAAAGGGCATATGATTTACAATCATATTTGGCATGAAATTCAAGCTAGAAACCGATGTGTGACCAAAAATGCACATATACACATGGCACAAAAAGTATCTCGCATGTTTTTCGATCAGTACTGTGGCAGTCAGACTTATTTTGAAAGTTTCGAAATAATACATTTTGTTGCCTAGGTCTTGCTCTTTCATTTAACCACCTCGCTTGGAAAAAAACGAGAAAATGGTTGAGAGAGTGCCCGAAGCGCAAAAACCCCAAACCAAAGTTGCAGTTTTGGATTTTTCAATTGGTCACTGTGTGGCACAACGGCCATAATACGTGTGTATTGATTTTACACAAAGAGGTTTTCGGACTGAATGAGAGAGGGAACCCTACTTGCAATATGATTGTGGTCCGCCGTTTCGTGTCCAGTAAACATGTAATGCCATGACAAATCCAAAAACTGCAAACTTTGGTTTTGGGGGTTGGCGGTCTTTGGGGTTCTATCTCAAAACCATTTCGCAAGCTTTTTACACGCGAGGTGTTATGTTTTTAAATGAAGAGCAAGACCAGGCAACAAAATGTATTATTTGAAAACTTCAAATTGGTCTGACTTTGGCACATTAGGAATCGAAATCATGCCGAGATACTTTTGTGGCCCGGTGTAAATAGACATATAGGCATAGGAAATCTAAAATACAAGAACTCGAAAATTCGGATTGATCCCCAAGTAAAGGAAGAGGTATGCCCTTGCGCCTCCAGAATTTTGCAATTTTTAAGATGAAAAGAGTAAGTTACGGAGGCGAGAGAGAATGGTATGAAATGAGAAAAATGTCATAGTGAAAACCTTTAATAAAGAAAAACAGCATGCTAAAACAACTGGAGTCGATAAGCAGGGCTACGCAAGGACTTTTTTACGGGGGGTGCGGGTCTTCGAAGAAGTGGACCCTTTTTTGAAAAAGACCTAACCCCCTAAATTGGGTCCTTTTTTGGACGTTTTGAACATCTCATCACCAAAAAGTGGCTATTTAGAATATTGTCCTAAATTTGGACTTTTTTATCAAAAAAATCTGCAAAAAGTGGACCTTTTCCCCTTTTCCCCATGTCGTACGGGCTGTCGATAAGATAATAAGAACCGTACGATTGTAATTAGAATTTCACACCATAAGCAATGGACCTTAGTTTAGGACATTGCAAAAGATTGGAATGCAGGGTTAATGATTTTTTTCACATATTTCATGCTCTTCAAATCATGTTCTTCGGATAGTATTTAGGTAATGTTTATCAGTATAAAACCATAATATAATAAGCTAGGGTATACGTAGAATCAAAATTTGATTTTTGTAAATTTCTTGCAAGGTAAAATAATTTTTAACGAAAAGAGTATCATTGATGATTTTATTTTTTTTTAATTAAACCATAACAGAGGAATTTGGTTGACGTAAAATGTTATCAATCTTTGCAGTCCAGGATATAAATTGACATATTTCATTCTTTTCCGCTTTTCTTAACAAATCAAAACAAAGCGCCGCCAAAAAGGCAACATTAATTTTTCTAATCCCCTCCTGCCACATACTGTGGATATTGATTAGACCACTACTGAAAAAGTCGCACATTTGTTAAGGCGCACATTTGATTAACAGCCATCTTGAGAGTTAAGAAACACGTATACCTGAACATATAGAATGTGGACCAGGTGCAAAGCAGGTGAATGCATAGTTCATAGATAACTTAAACCTGAAAGATATAGAATGTGGTCCAGGTGCAAACAGGTGATCGCATAGTTCATAGATAACTTAAACCTCAAAGATATAGAATGTGGTCCAGTTGCAAAGCAGGTGAATGCATAGTTCATAGATAACTTCAACCTCAAAGATATAGAACGTGGCTCAGGTTCAAACAGGTGAATGCTTATTTCATAGATAACTTCAACCTCAATGAATGTTGTCCAGGTGCAAAGCAGGTGAATACATCGTTCATAAATGACTTCAACCTCAAAGATATAGAATGCGGTCAAGGTGCAAAGCCAGTGAATGCAGATAACTTAAACCTCAAAGAATCAAAGATATAGAATGTGGTCCGGGTGCAAAACAGTTGAATGTATAGTTCACAGATAACTTCAACCTCAAAGATATAGAATGTGGTCCAGGTGCAAAGCAGGTGAATGAATTGTTATTATATAACTTAAACCGCAAAGATATAGAATGTGGTCCAGATGCAAAGCAGTTGAATACATAGCTCATAGATAACTTCAACCTCAAGATATAGAATGTGGTCCAGGTGCAAAGCAGGTGAATGCATAGTTCATAGATAACTTCAACCTCAAAGATATAGAACGTGGTTCAGGTGCAAACAGGTGAATGCTTAGTTCATAGATTAGTTCAACCTCGAGGAATGTTGCCCAGGTGCAAAGCAGGTGAATACATCGTTCATAAATAACTTCAACCTTAAAAATATACAATGTGGTCAAGGTGCAAAGCAAGTGAATGCAGATGACTTCAACCTCAAAGATATAGAATGCGGTCAAGATGCAAGCAGGTGAATGCATAGTTCATAGATCACTTCAACCTCAAAGATAGCTGTCACTGTTGATGGCTGCTAAGCTGAACCACTGCACGGCACTCGCAAAAGCTTGAAGTTATTAAGTTTGTGTTATTGCCATTACGCTTTGTATATTCTCAGATAACGTTAATGTGTGATCCATAGGCCTAAAGGGGCATAAGGAAGTATTTAAAGATTAAACAATATATGTTGCATTTGGCAATTTACCAGATGAAGAGTTTGAGCATGTTTATGTGTGGGACCAAAATATGTTGGCAAAACCGAAAGTAGACAGAATACACGGGAGACACACAGAGCCCCCGTTTATTCGGAACGTCAAAGTAAATAATGAAATCACCAAGAACTAGAAGAGTAAAAGTAAAACAGTAAAAAAAAATAAACCAAAGTTGTAGTATTACAAAATATTGATGGCAACTTGCAATCTATCCATTTCGCCTATTTTAGGTAATTTCGTATTTTGATGGAAATGTGCCTGTGCCTCTTTAACGAATGTCGGGAACACGGCTCCAATGGGCCATTCTTCGGGATGTCACACACGCGACCGAACTTTATTTGCCTCCCGTGACAAAACAACCAATCTAGCGAAAGTGGAAACATTATTTTTGGTTAGGTTTGGACAAAATCTAACCAAAAATAACGTATCCACTTTTGCTAGATTATTTGTTTTGTCATGGGAGGCAAAACAAGTTCGGTCACGTGTGTGACATCCCAAAGAATGGCCCCAATCAGGTTGGAAATATGTGTAGTATAAAATAAAAGTAGCCGATGACCCACGTTGGATAGTTAAATGAAGTATTTTGCGTTTAATCGATCCCCTCCCATGGGCCTCTTCTTATCAAGCTTTCTAAGATCTGGAAAACTGATGTGATGTATTCACTAATAAAATGGAGTCACTTGTTCCGGTGAGTTATTCGCAAAAAGCTTTACTTTTTTCAGAAACACTTCCGTGTAGGTGTAGCGAGATGGTGGGTTTAAAGCCGGCCTGTCATGTTACCAGGTTGGTAATTCATCAGAAACATAGTCAGAAGCCGAAAGAACGAAGTGGATCAGGGAATCACACAAAGGTGCTCATCTGCCTACCTTCAATACGGGTAATGACAGAAGAAGACAGCCACTTGGAACGATTTGATGGCACATGAATCCAGGTAGGTGGGTTTTCTCTGCTTAATTTGTCGTTAATTAAAAAGTTGCTTTTCAGTATCGTGTTCTTTCTTGATATGAGAGGCCTGGGCATGTCATACACTCACCATCCAATTATCTGGGAAAAATATTTGAGGCTTTTGATTGTAGATAGAAGCTGATAATGTATATTCGCTCTAGTCAATACTATGCTAAATAATGGTAACAATAACACGACATTTTTCAGTCTATTATCTTGGGAGAAAAAAATATTTGAAAAGCTGAAATTTCAGGACGGACATTTTGAACAAAAAATACGGCCTTCTATTTGATATCAGAGTTGAGATAGTCTAATTACGAAGTAGTCTTTTTAAAACGATCGGAACAGCACCTTAATTTAAACAAGCTTTGTGAAAGACTGTTTAACTTTTGAAGGTTCGCAATATGGTTTTCTGGGATTCGTAGTATTTGTTTTAGTATTTTTTGATTCTTCTGTTTAATCCCTCTCTACGCTCTCTATCTTATCTACCTCCCTTCCTCGCTCGCTCCCTCCAATACCTCTCACCCTACGTATCTTTGACAAAACACTAACAAAGACACCACGTTGTCCTAGGAATTTTTATGTCTTTTATTTCAGAAATGGTATGCCATCTGACAATGCTTGCCATCTAATGGACATGTGTTACTTTGTCATTAAACCGTCGTAAAATTGGAGACGCATTTCATTGAGGAACGACATAGTCATGTGTTCTTCAGATACGGGCGAAAAGCCCATCTGGCAACAATTGAAGATAGTCGCGTTTTGGAGACCATACAAATTAGTTAAACAAAGATTTGAACGGGAGAAAGTTCCGATTCTGAGCGCTATTGGATAGATTCTTTTTTTTTTTTTTTTTTTTAAGAGAAAAGAAAAAAAAACTGGACAAAGATTTCATGGCAAAATGGATGCAAGCAAGTTATGAATTACAGGTATGTTGTTTTTAGTTCCGTTGTTGTTTAGGGTTTTGTTTTGTTTTGTTTTTTTACTTTTTATTGTTTTTGGCGTAGTTTGTATTAGTGTTGTTGTTGTGTTTTTCTGGAAATTCTATTTACGTCTTATATTACAGTTACGAGCGGTTATCACAACTCTCAGATGCTAACCCGTTGTGATTTGTTTACATTTAAATGAAACTTACCTTGCGTTTGCTGGTTACCAGGCACATCTAAGGTATTAAAAACTCTTCTTTTCTGAATTGCGTTCCTTGGGTAAGAAGGGGGTAATGGAAACTTAAATGTTGTGAACAACGGTTCTCCGACGTTGCAGTTAGACTTTCTATCCAGACGTTCAAAAACTTAACCATGTTAAATCGTTCCCAAAGTGCACACTGTTCTGTTTTATAGAGTTCATTGCATTTTACATACAATACAACGGCAAACTTCTAGTAAAACCATATCAATTGGGTGGGCGCCGGCCTGGACCACTTAGCAATCGTCGTGAGTGTGGCAGGTGTATGTACTGTGCTCAACTATTAATGGGAGCGGACACAGCTTATAATTCTTTGAATCTAGCGAACGCACAAGCCACAAAACCGCGAATTTTTGGTTGGCGCAACCCAATCGAACCTTAAAAACCCGCCAACAAGCTGAATCGACAATGAACAGAAATCCATCCGATTGTTTATATTCCAAGCAATTAATTTGGTTACGTATATCTATAGTGTAGGCTGGTTGGATGTCCTAATACAGCCGTCGTGTTTTTTTTTTTGGTGTAAAAGCCAGCATTCCGCTGATTATTTGTCTTTTGGGTGTAAACGAAGTGGAAAAAATAAGGCGATTTTGAATTTTTGCAAAAACGTTTTTCGGGTGTCAAATCCAGATGGGCCGCCAAAAAAAAAATTCCATTATAATTGGTGTTCTGAACGCAATATGAGTTCCAAATTGACGACAATACCCCTATTTTCAATACCAAAAGAGTTCAAAAATAGCTGAAATTTCAAAAGAGGTAGTCCATAACAAAAAAACTTTACGTGTACCTGGTATCCAAGATGTCGTCCAATATGGGCCGCCAACAATCTATGTTATTAATATAAACGCTACAATCACGGCTAATCAGATGAGAATAGAGGATTAGAGGCTCATGGTGTATATTTTGTGGTACTAGGAACCCTTATCTGACATTTTTTTATTTTTTTTTGTTAACGAACCTTCAAATCCAAGATGGCGACCAATTATGGCCGCCGACATCGCTATAACCTAAAAACTGGTACCAACTTAAGACAACCTCCTTGATCATTAAACTTATTGGGAGTAACATTGTATTTAATATTTGAAGACAGACAGAATAAGCAAATTCCAACTATTTTGTTTTGCTAACATGCTTTGAGTCCAAGATTGGGGCAGCCACCGTAAGTATACTGATATAGGAACATCTAAAATGATTTTTCACATAATGTAGATCTATGTCGTCATCAGATTTAGTAACACAACCACTTCGATGCATCCTTTGGACCCAAAGGAACTCATATTTACCATTTATTTTAAAAAACAGACTTTAAAATTAAGATGACAGCTAATTTGGCTGCATATAAAAGCACTAGCAAAAAATCAATAGCAACAAATGTCGATGTTTTCATATCTCATATGTTATACGCATTCGAAATTTGAATTTAAATACAAATGAAGCAACATAGATACACTCTTTCACAACACAAAACTCGTGGTCTAATCTACCATTTAATTTTTTTACTACTATGAATCAAAAACAATATGCCATTTACTATAAACTTAATTTTTGATAATATAACAACATTTGCCATTTGATAAAACGGTGAATAAAACTCCAATATATGTGTATATACTCAAGATATATACTTTTACACCAATTTTGTTAAATGTAAAATTGCCTCAACGCTAAAATGACCATACTTTAGTCATTTTGTTTTTCAATCAAATTTTACAAAAAACCTAAATTATAAAATGATTTGTGTCCAAAAGTGTAGTTGATTTGTTTTATTTAATATATTGGTATTATTCAAATTTCTTAATGTAATAACATAAAAAAAATATAGAGATTCTTGTAGATATATGAAATATCGTCAGTTTTGCTTATTAATGTTCACACAACTGAATGAGTTTTTGTGTCCAAAAGTTTATAGTTGCTGCTTTCATTTATATTATGTTAAGAAAACTCCAGTGTTGGCTATTAATAGTGAAAGACCATATTATTGACCAGCTTGGATTTAAAGGCCCATGATAATTTTGTTAAAAACTTTACTTATAGGGGTTTCATGTGTCCAAAAGATGTATCTAGTGCTTTATACTAATGTGTACCACATATATTGCCGATATTGGGTTTGAAGGATGTTTAAACATTTCTAAAATGTAAGATAGATATGGTTTGTCAGGATTTAAAAGTATGTCTCGTTGCTTCATTATAGTTTATGTGTCACCGCAAAGAAAAGAAGAAAAGGGAGTGGAGCAATTTGTCTTGTAGGAATCTAGGAGCAATTTCACCTAAAACAAGGCAAAGGGTTTTGAGCTGTTGATTTTTGAAAAGTGGGAAAAAATGGCATATACGGAATTTTTTAAGGGATTAGAGTTGCTTAATTTTTATAGTTTTATTAGAATTCCAATCATGCATAAAACCCACACACATATATTATATATATATAATAGAATATATATATATTATATATATATATATATATATATATATATATTATATATAAAATATAACACAAAGTATATTTTCATTCCAGCTGTAGAGTGCTCGATACCTAAAAACAAAGTAGATGGCCTATGTAGCATATTTCGCTAAAAAACATTTAATGTTCAGCTGTTGTTTACGGGCAGTTTCATGCCTAACGGCATTCATCAGACAACTGAGCGTAGTTTGTTTTGTCTGGATTCGCGAGGAAAAATGCGAGTTCGTGCGTGAAGCTAAACGCAGAAATGTGTGCGTGAGGGTGTAAACGTATGCGTCCAGAGAAGAGCACGATGAATGCATTCCCGCTAATTCAGGCAAACACGACAAAGGTGTCATTTCTTCTTCTTGTAGTGTGTTTTCTTATTATGGCGACATTTTGATATTAGTTCTGATTTTTGTTGATCAGATTTTGTCCTTCATTTGAAGTATAGCAGCTTTTCATCAATACTTAAGTTGCATTGTCCAGACTCGCGTTTATGCTTGTTGGATTTTTTTAGGATTTCCCATTCTATTGGTATATTGTGAACGTTTCCTATTCAGTGTCCATACGTATTTGGATAGTTCTGTTTCTTTCTCGTACTTATCATGTTTGAACGATTTGTTGTGATTGTTAACTCTTTTAAGACGCTCCTCCCGAAAGGCCTATGTATGACTGGATTAGTCATTTATTTTTACAGTGCTTTGGACACTATGGTGCCTCAGATAAGCATTCTCCACGTAACGGACACTTTGCTTGGACTCTACAGTTGCATGTTTTGATAGGCTCGGTTTCTTTACTGTCTTGATGACCTTTGCGTATGTGATTTTATGATCGATCTTCAATTTTCATGCAACTGAACTTATTTTGACGGTATTGCGATTGAATATATTATGCAATTGTGTCCCTCCGCCGGAATGCTTATCTATGAGTTTGAAGAAGGTTCCCCCTACATTTGTTTTTACCGTCCTTGTGTATGGAGGGTTAAAACAATATTACTTTTATCGATCTGTTCCTCTTCTTTCCCTTTTTTTTTGTTTCCTTCGTATGTGCTGTACTTTAATGGATGCTTGTAACCGCCGTGGTATAGTGATTTGAAGATGCTTAGAAAGTGACTTGAAGATGATTAATAAGCATCTTCAAGTCAATATCCTGAAAATCACAGTGCAGACGAATTTGAAATACTTTTACCAATTTTGTTAAATGTAAAATGCTTTCAAATCTAAAATGACCAGCTATTGTCATTTTGTTTTTCAATCATATTTACAAAACCTAAATATAAAAATGAGTTTGGTCCAAAAGTGTAGTTGCTTTGTTTATTTAATATATGTTTATTCAAAGTTTCTTAATGTAAATAACATAAAAAAATATAGAGATATGTGTAGCTAGATATATGTGACATATCGTCAGTTTTGGCTATTAATGTTCACAAAACTGGAATGAGTTTTTTTTTGTGTCCAAAAGTTATAGTTGCTTCAGTTATATTTATAGTTAAGAAAAAATCAGTGTTGGATATTGATAGTGACAAAGACCATATTGTTGACCACCTTGGATTTAATGCATGATAATTAAAACGTACTTGATAGGGGTTTATGTGTCCAAAAGTTATGTATTAGTTGCTTATTACTAATGTGTACAAATATATTGCCCTTATTGGGTTTAAGGATGGTTTAAACATTTAAAATGTAAGTATGGTTTGTCATGTTTAAAAAGTTATGTCTCAGTGCTTCCTTATATATTTCAGTGTCACCGCCCCCCAAAAAACAGAACGGAGTGGTAGCAATTTGTCTTGATAGATCTAGGAGCAATTTCACCCTAATAACAAGGGCAAAGGAGTTGATCTGTGATTTTAAAAGTGGGGAAAAATGGGATATAGGAAATTAAGGGATATAGAGTTGATTCATTTATAGTTTTATTAGAATTTCCAATCATGCATAAAACACACACACATTATATATAATATATGATATATAGTATATAGATATATTATATATAATGTTTATTTATTATGAATATATATAGATATATAATATATATATAACATAAGTTTATTTCAATTCCAGCGGTAGAGTGCTCGATACTAAAAAAAGTAGGCCTATGTAGCATATTTCGCTAAAAATTTAAGTTTCAGCTGTGGTTACTGGCAGTTTCAGGCCTAACGGCATTCATAAGACAACTGAGCGTAGTTTGTTTTGTCTGGATTCACGAGGAAAAATGCGTGTTCGTGCCCGTAAAGCTAAAAGAAAAGAAAGGTGTGCGTGAGGGTGTAAACGTATGCGTCCAGAGAAGCGCACGAAGAATGCATTTCCCGCTAATTCAGGCAAACCAGACAAAGGTGTTCATTTCTTTTTCTTGCAGGGTTTTTTTAAATGGCGGACATTTTGATATTAGTTCTGATTTTGTGATCAGATTTTTGCCTTCATATAAGTATAGTAGTTTTCATAATACATAAGTTGCATTGTCCAGACTCGCGTTTATGCGTGTTGGATTTCCCATTCTATGGTATATTGGGAAAGTTTCCTATTCAGTCTCATAAGTATTGGATAGTTTGTTCTTTCTCTACTTATAATGTGGAACGATTTGTTGTGATGTTAAATCTGCTTGTGAACGCTCCTCCGAAGCCTATGATGACTGGATTTCGTCATTGATTTTACAGTTGATTTTACACTATGGCTCAGATACGCATCTCTCCACGTAAGGACCAATTTTGCTTGGATTCTACAGTTGCATGGTTTGATAGCTCGGTTTCTTACTGCTATGATTGACCTTGCGTTATGTGATTTTATGAGCGATCTCATATTTTTCATGCAACTACAACTCATTTTGACGGTATCTGCGATTGAATATTTGATGCAACTTGTGTCCTCGAGGTGAAATGCGCTTATCTATGAGTTTGAAGAAGGTTCCCCCTAAATTTGGTTTACGTCATTGCTGTCTGGAGGGTTAAACCATATGACTTTTCGATCTGTTCCTCTTTTTCCCTTTTTTTTGTCTCCTTCCGTCGGTGCTGTACTTATGGTATTGCTGTAAACCGAGTTGGGCTGTGATTTGAAGATGCTAAGGTAGAGTGACTTGAAGATGATAATAAGCATTTCAAGTCACGATCCCTGAAAATCACACTGCAGACGAATTTGAAATCTGTTAATTACGAGGACATTAACATTGGATCTTAAATCGGTCTATACAAGCCATACAAAAAAACCCAGCGATACCCCGATGTATGTTAATACTGACTATAACCACCCGCCGACAAAATAATCAGGAATATACCAGCCGCCGTAGAGAAAGAGGAACAACAGCATATCTTCTAACCAAGAAGTATTTGACAAAAAACAGCACCCATTTATAACGAGGCGCTGAAATCAAGCGGTTACAAGCATTACCATTAAGTACAGCACAGGACGGAAAGGAGACAAAAAAAGGGAAAAAGAGGAACAGATCGAGAAAAGAATATGGTTTAACCCTCCATACAGCAAGGACGTAAAAACAAATGTAGGGGGAACCTTCTTCAAGCTCATAGATAAGCATTTCCCGCGAGGACACAAGTTGCATAAGATATTCAATCGCAATACCCTCAAATGAGTTATAGGTGCATGAAAATAAATATGATCATAAAATTACATAACGCAAAGGTCATCAAGAAAGCAGTAAAGAAACCGAGCCTATCAAAACATGCAACGGTAGAGCCAAGAAATGTCCGTGACGTGGAGAATGAACTTCTCTGAAAGGCCATAAGTGACAAAGCAAAATTGTAAAACAAATACGAATCCAAGTCATACATAGGCCTTCGGGAGGAGCGTTTAAAAGCAGATTTAACAATCACAACACATGATAAGTACGAGAAAGAAGAAACAGAACGATCCAAATACGTATGGAGACTGAATAGGAAACGTTCCCAATATGCCATAGAATGGTGGAACTCCTAAAAAAATCCAAACACGCCAAACGCGAGTCTGGACAATGCAACTTATGTATTGATAAAAGATTAGCTATACTTCAAATGGAGGACAAAAATCTGATCAACAAAAAATCAGAAATAATATCAAAATGTCGCCATAATAAGAAAACACACTGCAAGAAGAAGAAATGAACACCTTGTCGGCGTTTGCCTGAATTAGCGGGACATGCATTCTTCGTGCGCTTCTCTGGACGCATACGTTTACACCCTCACGCACACCTTTCTCGCGTTTAGCTTCACGCACGACCCCGCTTTTCATCGCGAATCCAGACAAAAAAACTAGCCTCAGTTGGTGATGAATTCCGTTAGGCATGAAACTGCCAGAAAAAACAGCTGAAAATTAAATGTTTTAGCGAAAATGCTATATTATATAATATATTATATATAACATCATAGTAAACAGTATTTATTTTAAGGTGGAACTATCTTCGAATTAATGAGAGTGCTCAATCCCATGACAGGAGAGCGTAAAAAAATTACACAGTAAAAGCCTTCCAGAGGTCCCACTATACTTTGTAATTTATATATATATAATATTTATATCTATCTCTAGATATATCTCTCTCTCTCTCTCTCTATCTCTATCTCTCTATCTGCCCCATCACTTGTTTTGGGGCTATTGATAGTGATTACAATGGCCATATTAGCAACCATCTTCAGATTTGAATTAATGTTACCAAAGCCAAAACACAGTTCCTTGTGTTCAAAAGTATACATAAATTATGTTTATTTATTTTTTGATTACCATTTAATCCATGGATCACATTGCTGTATGAAAAATATACACTGTTTTAGAGTCAGTTTTTACGGTTTCATTTGTATTTTCATTCAAATTTCTCCTGTGTAATGTGTATAACATTATGTAGGTATATATTAAAAAACAGCCAGTTTTGGCTCTTGATAGTGCTTACAAGGGTCGTTATTAGCCGCCATTTTGGGGTTGAAGGGCCTAAAAACGAAAGTAAAATAGACAAAGAGCTCATGTGTAGTTGCTTCATTTATATTTTCATTCAAATATTCTGATGCATATAACATAATTATACGGACGTATTATGAAGAATTGCCAGTTTGGGCTATTAATAGATTAAGAGTGCTTATACGCAATTGTCATTTTGACACCATCTTGGATTTGAAACATGTAAAAAAAAGGTAGTTTTCAAGTGTCTAAAATTATAATTTATTTGTAAAATTTTGATAAAACTTTAAAATTTATGATTTGTTTATTCAAATTTCCTAATGTGTATAACATAAGAAGTAAATAGGTGTATGAAAAATCACCAGATTAAGCAATTGAAAGTGCTTACAGAAGCTTTTATATTAGTTACCATTTGTGGATTTGAAGTATATTTTCTAACCATAAATGGTAAATGAGTTCCTTTGGTCCAAAGTATACATCTAGGTGTTTTTAATTGTTATCAACATATTGTTATGACATGGATCTATGTGAAAAACATACACAAATTTACTATTATCATTGCTTACAGTGGCCGCAATCTTGGATTCAAAGCGCGTTAGCAACACAAAAATGTTTTGAATTTATTTCTTCTGTCAGAGTATTAAATGTAATGTTTCTGCCCCAAATGTTTGATAACTTCGGTATTAACAGCGCTTCCGGCAGCCATATTGGCCGCCATCTTGGATATGAAGTATGTTAACAAAAGAAAATGTCAGATGTGGGTTCCTAGCACCACAAGATATACACCCATGAATTTGAATCCTATTCAATTGATTAGTGTTAATGCAGCGTTTATATTCATAACATAGCTTTTTTATGGCCATTATGGACGCCATCTTGGATTTGTTTAATGTGATTGCCATATTGATTGAATTTAGCTGTTTTTGAACTCGTTGGTATCGAAAATATGGGTATTGTACTCAATTTGGACCTCATACTGCGTTCAGAATACTAATTATAATGGAATTTATGTATTTTGGCGGCCATCTTGGATTTGACACCCTAAAAACGTTTTGAAAAAATTCTAAGATATTTTTTCCAACATGTTACACCCAAACCACAACGAATCAAGAGGAATTTTGCTTTTAACAGAAAAAAACACGAAATTACATAGTGGCCTACACTATATTGTATATCTCCTAAAAGTATATTTACTGCCAGATAATAAGCAAATTAAGTACATGCAGTTTGTCTCGAGATTTATGAAAGAAGACCTACCGACTCGATATGGATCCTGTTATGCCAACCAAAATTTTAGCATGCAGCAAATGAATTCCGGATATAGAGTGCTTGTCCACTTAGAAAAAAAAAATAATTCACATCGCAGGTATGATCACCACGTTGTCTTTTAATTCCCAAATAATCAAACGAAGCCTGTAACGCTAAAAAGCGTGTTAACTCTTTATTTAATTTATCCGGAATTTATCTACCCTTACCACGTTCACTTTAACCGAATACTCGTTGATACCTTTAAGCAACTGGGGCGCAAACCAACCTTCCAGTTACGATTGCGTAGTGCTAAACTATGATGCGAGTCGAGACGAAGCCTATTGGTTTACGGTCAGCTGCTCAGCCGTTGTTAGTGTTATATGCCAGGCACCGATCAGATTGTGTAAGTTTTAATTCATCCCGATTTTGCCCAAAGATTACTTTATCATACTAATGTATTACATAAACCTGTCTTAAAATATTCAAATTATTCTATTGATTTTTTTTTTATTTCATAAAAAATCGTTGAGTTTCCTAACAGTGACTACGAATTATTTCTAATGTAACTGTATGCTATACCGTCTGGACAATGTTGATTGAAAAGGGAACAACCGGCTCTGTGGAGTAAACTATTAGTCAAAGCTGAGTATATCGTACAAATAGTGGAGTATATTTCCCCCAACTATGCATAAGGTTTAGACTAGGTTTCCTCAACTTTGACTAAGACTTTACTTAACAGAAAAGGCTGTTCCCCTTTTAATCAACACTGAGTAAACCATTTTAGAGTGTAGCTTGAATGAGGAAACACCCTAGACAACGATCTATCTGATCAACACCAACTATTTTTATTGTCTTTTTCTCATTCTTGCACAAAAATATAATTTATAGCGTGTGTATAGTGCATAGACCTTTAAATTATGTGGCTATTTTAAATGCATTTCACGAAACACGCCGCGAACAACTATACAAACAGTAAGAAAAACACAAAAATATACGTTTCAATATTGAGTTTCATTTATAATGCAATTTACTCTTTCATATAGCAAGTTGGATTGGATCACACCACATTTTAAACTCAGAGGGATTTGACTGGAAACATCCAAGAGGATCTACAGGAACACTCACAAAAGACAATAACCTCCAGTGTTCAACATACAGTATCGATATGACCAGTAGTTATCATCGGCAAACAAATTGTTCAAATCATTTGCCGTACCTGTGCGAGTATGAACTCGGTATGTTGGTTGATATTTATTTACCTCTTTGTTAAATTATAGTACATTTGCGAATAAGAACTTAAGTGATTTGTTTGATATTTACACGCAGCTGTCTATCAAGTATTCTTCAAATGCGTCAAAGACGCTTGTCTTTTACACGCTAGAAAAGGCCGGTGTGAAAGTAATTATAGTCCGGCGGGAGCCACAGTCCGGGCTCCATAGACGACAACGGAATAAAGCGTGAAACTAGTGTTGCGTGAAGAGTCAACTGAATCGATTGCCCTATTGTTCAACATTGTTCCCGGACTGTGAGCCCGGAGGACTATATCTCCTGCCACACTGGTATTAATTCGGTTAACATGGGATGAATATACCTATAGAGGGATGGGACGCACACAAATATACCGTCCATGTATGCCTCGGTCTGATTTCTACAAAAACAAAAGAAAATTAAAAATTTCAGGAAAACCAAATGGTAATTTCTCAAATTTAATACCAAAACTGCAACGGAAATACATTAAAGACAATAAATAATCCCATTTTGGAGTTTTACAATCACTTTTAAAGGACTATCTTTTGAGGACAAAATTAAATATACCGTTTTTCGAATTCGGCAACCTTTTAAAAATGTAATTTTGGAATAGTAACTGCTAAATTATAACTTCGATTTCTAGAATTCCTGTATTACATAGAGAAATTAATTGGTAAAACAACATGAGGAATATACTAAACAAAACTAATATACCAATTTATATAACTCATACATAGATTCTAGTCATTTAATTGGTTTATTTGTGCCACGTGACTATTAAATAGAGTTACCATCATCTCAATGGTCTACAAAATTAACTATTAACGCGTTGATAGTTTTACTATCACATGCCTCTATTTCCACCCGCACGATTTTTGTTAAACATGCCATAGTATGGTGCCTTATCGTTATGTTTTGGGATTTGTCGGCTATTTTGATACATTTTGATTTGTTGTCTTTTTTGGTCACATTTGGTTGTTCCCATTTTTTTCGACCAGCCGTTTGGCAACCATCTTGGATTTCAAAATGGCCGCTATTTTCAATATATTTTCCCTCATATCTTCGTTTGTGGGCGGCATAGAAAGGTAAAATTGGTCTCTATACCCATGTTTGTAATATTAAGGTTTCTATAGAAACCATATTTTAAGTTGTAACTAATTTCGTTTGGCGGCCATCTTGAATTCAAAATGGCCACCATGCTGAATATACTTTGGCTTGTATCTTGACTTCTGAATAACATACAGTGCTAAAACCGGTGGCAATACCGACGTTTGTGATACTGAGGTTTCTATATAAACCATAATTTAAGTTGTAACTAATTTCGTTTGGCAGCCATTTTGAATTCAATATGGCCGACATGTTTAATGTACTTTGGCCTTTTCTTGACTTTGAAAAAAAAAACATGCAGTGCTAAAAATGGTGGCAATACCCATGTTTGTGATACTGAGGTTTCTATATAAACCATAATTTAAGTTGCAAATAATTATGTTTGCCGGCCATCTTGAATTCAATATGGCCGACATGTGTAAATTCACAATGGCCTGTATCTTGACATGTGAATAACATACTGGACTAGAAAATGGTGGTAATACTCATATTTGTGATGCTGGAGATCTTCCACAATTTCACCTCACTGAAGTTGGTACTAGTTTTGTTTTACTGTACTGATAAAACAGGGACAATTACCATTTCCATTGAGTAAAGACATATCAAAGTTGGGCAAAGCTGATTATACGTCACCCTACATTTCTTAAAGTTAACCATCCAAATCAACGAAATGCCATGTGTCTGCCAACTCAATAGCTGAGCAACTCCTCGCAAATAGTCGTTCCAAGGACATTGAAAAGGATCACACTCGCTCTGTTAAAAAAGAGATCACAAACTTCGTCAAGCCCGTGGCGTGGACGGGTCATTTTCTACACCCTTCTCACTAGATGAACTTACCTCTGCTATCAGCCAACTAAAGAGTGGAAAGGCCCAGGGGCCTGATAATATACCAACGGAGTTCGTGATGCACTGCGGCCCATGGTGTCTTGAATGGCTCCAGGAGTTCTACAGACTACACATGTTGCCTTACCAACCAGTCGTTACCAAAGATCTGGAGGAGGGCTACCATCATCGCACGCCCCATACCAAACAAGCCTGTTGACAACCCCAAGAACTACCGCCAATATCACTACTGCGTGTTTTCTTCAAACCCCTTGAAGAGGCTGATCCTGGCCCGGCTGGAGCCAGTCGTCGAATCCCATCTGCCTGACGAACAAGCAGGATTTCGACGTGGCTGGAGCACTGTCCATCAGATTGTAAAACTCACAAATGATATTGAGGATAGCTTTGAAAAGCGTCTTGGTGGACCTTACTGCAGCATATGACACCGTTTGTCACCAGGGCTTGACACTCAAGCTTCTCATGACCATCCCAGATCATCACCATGTACAATTCATATATGCAACATGCTTGCAAACCGCATCTTTGTTCATAAGACCAGTGATGGGCAGAGCAGTCGACTGCGTCGCCTGAGGAACGGAGTCCCACAAGGATCAGTACGCACTGGCTCCCAGGCTGTTCAATTTGTATAATAATCTAGACAATATGGCTAAGCCGACGATCTTGCCCTTTTTCACTCGGACAGAAGCTGGACTGAAGTAGAAAGTACACTTACTGCAGATATGGACCTACTTGCAGCATATCTCAAGACCTGGAGACTCAAAACTGATTAAAGCCAAGACCACCGCTACTGCCTTCTATCTCAACACCAAAGAGGCTCATCGCCAGCTTCAGATCAACCTCAATGAAGCGCCTCTGCCATACAATCCTACACCAACTTATCTGGGAGTGAAGCTTGATCTGCAGCTTACTTATCGGCAGCATCTCGAGTCATTTTGTGCAAAGGTATCTTCGAGGAATAACATCCTGTGCCACCTTGCTGGATCTTCATGGGGTGCTAGCCCATCCACTCTACGCACCACCGCCCTGGTTCTGGTCTACAGGGCTGCTGAATATGCCGCCCCAGCATGGTGCAATAGCTTTCACACAAAGAAGCTGGACACAGTACTCAACGAGACCATGAGAACCATTACTGGCTGCCTTCGTCCCACTCTATCTGAGTTTCTGCCAGTTCTCTCAGGCATTGCACCTGCAGAAATGCTTCGGAGAGAACATCACACACATAAGCTGGTGAATAAGGCTCTGTTGGTCTGCTGTATAACACTGTCAAAGAATCACACCAGCTCGGCAGACAGAGACTGCGCTCGTGTCGTCCCTTCTGTCGACAGGCTACTAAACTCTCCAGCTCCCCATTCAGCATCTTACAGACATGGAACACTCCCTGGCTAGATACTCCAAGACCAGACCAATTCACTATCACACTTATGACAGAACACCCACCTGGTAGCAATCTTCCACGTAAGGAATGGGTCACCTTGAACAGGATTCGCACAGGAGTCGGTCGTTTCAACAGCATATGCACCAATGGGGGCTGCGGCCATCTCCAACCTGCCAATGGGGGTCTCCATCACAGACTGCGGATCACATTCTCAACGAGTGCCCTACCTTTCGTCCACCGGTGGATATAGACTTCTCAAACCCCAACCAATCAACAGTGAGCTGGCTCCACCAACTTCAACATATTTGGCTGCTGTCTCATACGCAAGAGGAAGGTTAACTCAACTTTGAGATTTTACTCACAAAAAGGGTTACTACCTAATTAACATTGTCTCGTCAGCTGGTGAGAATGGATATTCCCTCATTGCATCAATCGTGGCCGTAATGTGAGTTTTCTTAATCTTAACATCTGGCTACTGCCTAGACCTACTCCAACACCTCAACAAAGATCCTTTTCAGGACCATCCTATCTTCTTAAACTAGAGATTTGTGTCTGGGTGTGTCACCATATTTCACTTTTTGCTATTAATGTGGTATTACATCTCTAAAGTCACATTTGACTCAAAATTTGCTCTTGATGTCCACAACAATTCATTCTCTTACTCGCTCCTATTAATCTGTAATCGTTTCTTTGCTTACATTTTCTTTGAGTCAGACTCGCTGTAGAGGAGGTGCAGCGAATCTGGCCCAATATCTTTTCAAAAGATAGATGGGCATTTCGTTCCTGTGTACACGTGTCTATCCCCTTTACCTTTATGGTTACAATGCATGTATATCTGGCTATCTAAACAAATGAGCTACAACTTAAAAGTGGCAATTTTGAAAATAGTATCACATACATAAGGGTATTGCCATATTTTGTGCTTTCTATGTAGCTCACAAGCCAAAATCCAAGGAAATATATACTGAATGATAATGGCGACTATTGTGAAATTCAGTATGGGGTCTAATAAATAAGCCACAATCTTGAACATAATTGTTGGAACAATTTGAACAATTCTCAGGAAACTGTTGCCCGTCTTCCCACACCAATGTAGAAATTGGGTATCCTCATTGATCGATGTGTGTTGGGGAAGGGTAAGTTCCTTGACCTCAGTTTTACCTAAAAAAGACAAAAAACCAAAATGTAGCAAAACATCCATTAAATAACACAAGGACCCATACTACCATGCGTGTACAGTATGAGCGACAAAACGAAGTCTGATGAAGAGGTTGTTAGCACGTAATTTCGTACTTTCATCTCCCGTTCGCTACGACTGTACAACGCCATAGCAATGTATGGAACTGTGCCAATTCGAACCAGTGACTACGATGATGAAAAGTTTTCCTTGCAGACGATAACATGGCGTCCACTGAAGCAACTCCTCGATTTGCGCTAGTAAATGAATCAGATCTAGTGGATTTAATTGACGAGGCCGATTAAAAAACACAAAGCGTCAAATAAAATACGCTGTCAAGATTCTGTCAGACTATGCTGTAGCTACGGGGAGCAGCCTGACTTATTTGAGGCTGCTTTTGAACTTATTACTGTTAGAGAAAAGATTGATGTTGGCGTTACATGTTGAAATTTTATAATCGGATTTTGAATTAAACTGGATTCTGGAACTTTGATTCTTTGAACCTTGAACTCTACTTGAATGCCTGGAAAATATCACCTCGTAAATTATGGTCTACAAAAGGTAAGTACGCTTTTGATTTCTTTTAAAAATCATGGAACTTGTCATTCTTTTCATAGCCTAGCCTAGGCCCTGTAGATCCAAGCCTAGGCTAGATGCTATCTAATTATTAAATGACCAGAATCTATTGTATGAGTTATATAAAACTAAAGATAAAAATATTATCTGCCTTGTATTGGTGTGATGGTAAAAATATGATCACTCGGTGAAAGATGGTTTGTTCCATTCCACTCGCCTGCGGCTCGTGAAATGGAACAATCCATCTTTCACGTTGTGATCATATTTTTACCATCACACTCATAGTCAGTTAATATTTGTATAATATCAAAACTACCATGCATAAAACTACGTAGTTTAAGCACAAAGTTATGGTACACGTGATGGTAAATATTTAACACGAAGTGAATATGGAGCTTTGTATCCCTGTGGTTAGATTTCTCTTGATAAGTCGTTAAGAATTGCGAACGTTAGATTTAAACTAAAACTTATTTTCAATATTTATCAATTTCAATTTCATTATAGACACTGATAAATCGAGTTTTACCAGGACTCCATCGATTATTTTACCAAGTGGCATGAACATACAATTTGAAGATACCACACAGACCGAATGTGAATCCTACTGTTTAATGGAACATCAGTTCTTTTGTCGGTCATATCAATTTCATTTGACAGACACTACAAGCGGAATTTGCAAAATATCACCAAACAATTCGCTAAAAATAACGCAAGCGTTTGTGGAGACAGATGAAATACATAACGTCTACTTCGAACGAAATGGTGTGAACTATTCTTGTGGATTTTTTGTATTAATTTTATAATAATCTTAAGAGCTATTTGTTGATGCAAATTGTAAAGTGTGGTCTGTGATAAAATATCTCTGGTTATCTTGCTGTTGTAACAATATGACGTTTAGGCGACGAAAAAAGAAAACCCTGTTTTACGGGCGAGCGGACCTTTCGAGTAGGGTCGGTCGGTCGGGCGAATTTTTTCTTTTTTTATTTTTTTTTTCTTTTCTGAAGCTCAAAATTGGCCTAAAATAGCCAAAAAATCTGAAAAATCAAGAGAAAAAATGAAAAATTTTACAAGCAAATTTTCTAAAAAAGATTTGCCAAAATTGCTAAATTTGGGCTAAAAACAGGCTGATTTTACATGATTTTTGGGAAAAAAATAAAAAAAAAATTCTGCAAAACTGAAAAATCAGGGTCGGTCGGGCCCGTAAAACAGGTTTTTTTTATTTTCGTCGCCTTAGTAACAGTTTTTTTTTTCAAGTTTGTCGGTATTTGATGACACTAAATATCGCTAAGGTACTACTTTGCGTTGTTATGAAAAGCTGCAAAGTGAGTGTCCTTCAATTATTATAATTCACCACACTCTAAGTATCATAGATTTTTAAAGGCAATCATTTAGGATGGTAGTTAGGGACCAATCAAAACAGATTTAAAATTAGATCCTATTTGCCTTAGATTCAATCAAATAGATTGAATTAAAATCATCTCATTTACTGTTAATGCAATAGAGATTAATTTGATATCATAACGTGATGGTCCCTAACTCACATCCTAAGGATGAACTTTATATTGCTGAAATTGAAGTGATAAAAGTGATGAAAGGTATTATTTTGTAGCAATGGTGTCAGTTTAGAGACGAAAAACAAAATTTTCGAAAATTGTCGAATTAAACGACAAGGTTGGTAATTTTAGTTGTAAACCGTTTGGATATATTGCCGTCATCGATTTTGAGTGGAAAATGTTGCGTAAAAATTTTCAGAGATAATGTGGAGGGCAAAGAAAAACCGTAACCGTCTAACGCGAAGACCTATCTCTTAGCCGTCTATTGAAAACAGGAGAGTGATTTGGAAATACACAGGCATAAGAATAGGCGTTCGACGTTAGAGTTTATGGTTCTTTGCAACTCCCCAGTCTTTGTTTCATAAACACCATCTACCACGTCCTCCTGTTTTGTACAATGCCATCACGAATTCATATAAGAGTAAGCATTTAATTTTTTTCTGGAAGCACCTTTTTTGTAACAAAATGACTTTACAGGCCTGCTTATTACTTTTAAATAAAACGTTAAGAGTGGTACGTTTTTTTAATCTGGGGTTTTTTTTTCCCCACATTTTTAATACTTGGTCATTCTAAAGTTTGCGGTTTTTTTACTTTGCCAGCATCATGGCGCTGTCTTATGGACGAAGCAATGTAGCTGCACTTTGTCGAAAGGTGGGGTTTCGGCAGGGAGGGCATGCGGAATTGTAAAGTACTAATTCTCAAATTAGTCCCTGTTATATTTAACGACTTAGTCATTTATGAACAACTGAAAAGGCCCGGGGGAGGAATTCGCCCCCCCCCCCCACCGACATTTTATCGTTATCTCACCTATTTTTTTTTGAAAAAAATAAAAAAAGTACATTGACTTTTTATTTAAAGCCTTGCGCTCGATTTAAGAACCATTTTGAGACATAATCGGGCGTACGGTTATGACGCGGCGGCGTTACGTAATCGCGCGCTGCGTGCGCCGAAAGGCTGAGAAAAAGCTATTTACCATTGAAATTAACACGGCACTGCTTCAAAAAATGGACGAAAAACCATGATTTGCTCGTGTTTTTAAGCTTTTTCGCATTTTTGATGACGTCATGTTGACGTCACTTGTGGCGGCATACAAGGTATGTTTGTACTTTTTGGTATCATGGAATCGGGAGGGTCATAGTATCCATTGCGTACTCACATTATATGATAGGTCATCAAGCCGTTTTTGAGATACTAGGGGGGCGGAGGTCCCCCCCCCCCCGGCGGTGAGATGGTCCAAAAAGCCGGCTCTTTTAGGGTTAATGCAATACTGAATAACTGTTTGCATATTATGCTATCACCACCTGAAGGCTATGGCTCAAAGTTTGCGAAAGATTAGAGATCCGATTATTGTTTCTTATCTCTTTCTCTCTCTCTCTTTTATATTATTTTTTAACATTGATTGCATTTGCTTAAAGTTGGTACAGTGTAACACAAACAGTTAAAAATTTCGGAATTGATTTCTTACAAAAAAATGATTTGCTTTAATAATGTAACTGTTCCTACTTTTATTCTCAGTACTTACTCTAGGATAAAGTACTACAACTGATACTATTACTCCGCCAATATCATGGTTAACAAAGGCGATTGCTTCATAGGTACACACACAAGAGCCCCCCCAAAAATTATAATCATAAGTATATATTTGTTATAAGCTCGGACGAGTGCTTGGCACGCTTGGAATGGAAGATGAGGTATTGGATTCTCAAATAAATGGCCATTCAACCAATCAAAGTTTTTGGCTGATATGCAAGATTGAATGACAATGGCACTTGGCCACAAGACTGGATGGGATTCAGGGCCTATTTTGAAATTTCATTAATTACAGAGCTGTTAATTACCGGGGTGAGTAAACCATCTCATACCTGAGATAGAAAGGATAAAATAATCGCATTTTGAATGACAAAAACATGAAAATGAATGCAACAAGACAACATACTGTCTGGCCATTGAAACTTAGATTGTCTGGTTTTTATTATTTCAAAAATAAGGGTTTTGCAAAAAAAGAATCTGAAAGAAAAAAGGTGTTATTCACCATTGGACACAACAAGATCATTGAGTTCCAACTTGAAAACCAGATTTATCTTTGGATTTATTCGATTTACACTGATTTTATTGGCAATCGGACAATAAACCGGGTCGATGTAAAAAATGCACTTTGATCTGAAACATTGATGGCAAAACCCATGCACGAAATTAGGGGCACTAATGGGCACTAACTAAGAAGGCTGTTCACAATACAAGTATGATTCGTGGACCATGCTTCTGATTCAGGTGTTGCGCGTGGATTGAAGGCACGGAGCATAACAATACGTCGTGAAATAGTGAGTATTTGTAAAAGAGGTCCTGTTGTTTAATAGTGGGTGACGAACAAACGGATAAAGGAGCTTACATTCAGTTTGATGTTGCTGAAACTTGTATTCTGTAAGTGCAAAAAAAGTCAGTGTACATTAAATAACAACGGTTCGGATTGATCATGTGAACAAAGTTCGGCCATTATTAATTCAACTATAGTAGATCCACCATCGTGTCAACTCTATTACTGTTCCGAAGGTATGGTTTGATGAGGGGAAAAGGTGCAGTGGATGAAAAGTAAATTCCACGCGAAATCTATTGAAACATGGAGTACGATAGCAGAGAAAATCAATTCTGAGCTTAATGAAATCATTCGGTTAAATGTAAACCAATAATAGATACTTAACTCTCAATACATTGAACTAATCGTATTTGCTTCAATGGTCTTCAATGTAACAGGTGAGTTGAAGTACTGACTTGAGCGCCCGTGCTTTGATAGGAAGGAAAACAAAAAGTCTTTGCACTCTCTATTAATCATGAAAGACCAGATTATTATCTTAGTTCGTTCATGAACAGGTGAATCGGGCCAACTATTCTGTCTCCTCTCCCAACTAATCGACGCTGTCCAAAACTTCCTCCTGTGACAAGATGGGTGAATCTACTATAGTGGCGTTGACGAAATAGGATTAAGGTGTGAATCGGCTCCGAAAGAACACATTTACTCAATATTAAAAGTAGAGTCAATTGGAACCGTCCAACAAAACGTAATACTATGGTACCAATTATTCTTATTTTCAAAACGAGGCTGAAATGACGATTTCCATAGACAATCATTTGAAGGTTTAAAATTGACCATTTTAATAAGAATAAACCAGAATCTAGGTAATAGGACAGAACAACATTAATCTCCAATTTGTTAGTATTGTTTGGAATTGAAACCATGCTTTTAATAAAAAATGATTTAAAAAAATATTAATGTGTTATTAGATAAATTCAGATTATTGTGTCCAACTTCAAGCTCGTTTGTTTTGTGTTTTAAAGGGTATTTCTACCCTTTGGCATTACCGAGCTGCCGTAAACCGATGAAGAAAGGGAAATAAAAGTGTCAAATTGTACATATCACATACATTTCCTGGCTAAATAATTTTTGGATGACGGTATCCAATTCAGGGCAGATCGGACGACTTTAGACAAACGAGGAGTTCAATGTATTTTGGCTAGATCTCTACAAGCAGCAATCAGAAGTAATAATGTATCCAATAGCAACAAAAAGAGGTAAGATATCATTTGGTGTACTTATTTCTTTTGATTTTTTAGAAAATGGGCAATTGTTGCAAATAGTTTTAGAGAAGGAAAAGAGGTTAAAAGGAGTTATGTTTAGTATCAAACATGCTCTTTGTCTATATATTATATTTATACAGAGTGATCAAAAACATTGTGCATGATCAAAACACAAAAGGTTGATCTGACGGTTACTCAAATGGGACGCAGTTAGTGTTTTCATGATCTGCATATTTGGGACTTTCTATGCTGGAAAAATGACGTTAATTTGGTGAAAGAAATGAGGTAGATAGAAGATTTCCGGCTGATCCAGAAATAGTTGTCCCCATATTCAGACAAAAAAATGGAACTGAAACCAGCTTAACTGTTGTAAATCCATTGGAATGGGGTTGTGTTTAAAAACTGATCAGCCGACGAAAATACTTAAATCTAGACTCATTTCTGCACCAATTCCTTCATTTTTCGACTGAAAGTGAAATAAGCAAGGATCATTTTTAAAACATCAACTGCGTCACAGTTGAGTAAACAGGTCGGGTCACATGTTTTGTTTTTCATGCCACAATTTGTTTTGGATTCAATATGCATATTATTTTCTGTCGTCAAATTTTCTTAAGTTTACTTAGTAGAACCATTAGAAAAATACGACATTTCTTGAGTGGAAATTTGTCCTTTGATTTGGGCACCATTACATCTCACGCGCTCAGTTCCTATAAATGGTTCCGGTCAGATTCGACTATTTCTGCCTGGTCGGTAGTCAACTTCAACGTAATCTGAACCTCCTCAATTTTTATTACAAATGTACCAGAAACTTTCAGGAATTTCCCAAATGGCTTTTTATAAATAACACTATTTATAATGCTACACCGTATATCGCTATAAATAGTTTAACCATGTCGACAAGTATACAAGGAAATCTGTGAAAGATGGAATTATATGGATGCGAAATGCCATAACAAATGGTAGGTTATGATTTATTTGACTTTTTCAATATAAATTCTTAGATTCTACACTACTTTGTCCTTGACCCATATAGAGTGAAAATATATAAAGCGTTTATGAGATATTAAATTTGTAGACCCAGTTATTTCTGCACAATTATAGGTATTTTATGAGGTAACGTAAAAAGTGTTAATTGAAAGGTCTGTAATGATCGATAGAGAAAAATAGTGCGCAGTTACATATATAATCTAATTGGTATAATAAAAACAAAAAGATTAAAGGATGAAGACTACTTTCCAGCAGAGACTAAGATTTCCTTTTCTTCATATAATTATATATTTTTTTTAGCAAATTACTGGTTGTGCAAGTAAGAGTAACACATCCCTATCAAAACAAATACCAACGCAAACAGCAAGAGGTCAGTCCTTAGCACTTCATGGACTACGTTTTCAATGAAGTACTTTATATCTACGCGTCCTCTAGGAAACGCATACAATCGACAAAAAAATATTTAAGAAATAACCAAATCTGAAACGGAATCAATCACAAGTCAAGCAACAGAAGCGTTTCCACCACTACTAAACCGATAACTTCATTACATCCTTCGTCTCAAATTTATATCAATGGTGTTTGCGGTTTGAACAGAATTTAATACAATCTACAGACTTCTTTGCTTCACCAATATCGTTTTAGATGAGAAAGGTAACAGTTAGTAGTACGGGACTAGAGATACAAACTCAGTATTTACATAATACATCTCGAATTCATTGCTTAAACATGTAGAATTACGCACTAAGGCATTAGTGCGAGTTTAGAGGAACTCAAAAGGATAGGCATTGGGAAAATTAACGCAAGGTAATAAGCTGTGTTTGGAAGGTTTTCTTTAATGAATTGGATGGCATAAGTGAGCTCTAGATGATTGGAAGGCAATAAGGTGAGGGCCGAGTAATTTATTACGAGTAATGGTAAGCGCAGCTATCATGCCATCGATTTACCACTTTAAAGCATTCCCAGTACAATCGGTAATTAATGTTATTTAATTCACACCCAGAGATGCCTTAGAGATATATACTATTGAGAGTGAGTGCACTTCATGGAACATTCGGTCTTTTGAAAGTATATGAAGCGAAAATTTCAACGTTTTATTTTATTCTGTTAAGTAATTCTTCAAAAATAGCCCAATTGATATCTGGAGTGAAACTAGCTGTGAAGGGGTTGTTGTCCTGGTCTTTTGACAAATAAGGCAGAATCTTTAACACTGAAAAGGCTAGACACCAGTATAAATAATGTTCTTCTTTACTGAAAACTCTTATTGCATATGACACTATCCGTCTCAAATCTTCTTGATCTTTTTAACATGCTACGTTACTCAATGCATTTAAATCCATCACGTGTTCACGATAACGCTGCTATGCATTTTCAACTCAATATATTAATTCCCGCAGAAACAAAATGCGCACGTACTGTAGCATCAAACAAATGAACCCTTAATGAACTGCCCGACATAACTGCGTATTACCATAAAACCATAAAATTAAACCATAAAATGTGCATGCAATTGACATGTCGTTGACTGCGTTACGTTTCTAAAAAAGTTTGGAGTACGCAAGACCGATCGTTAGCTATATAATTAACCTCATGAGATCGATTTGAGTGGTTAGGGTAGCGGCTAACAATCGCATATAGCGCTCTTGAATTTTCTGTCCATTGTTATATATGATTCTTGCATATTGTTTATTTATTTATTTTGTAATTGTCTTTTAATCATTAAATTTTCAAGTGTTAATCCTACATGATAGGAAGAATTGTGTGATCTGGAGTGCTTTAAAGAACTAGATGATAATTTAGCACACCACGGAAATGACATGAGACAAGACAATATGAAAATGTATACTGCCAGGTTTGGAGATATGGTCCTACTGCAGCGCGGTCGCGTGATGCGAAGGAGCAACGGTAAATCAGAAAATTGCACTTAAGTATGCGGACAGCGCGTAATTTATAGGTTTTAATCAGTAAATCGGATCACATTTATTCAGTGAGTTTGCACTATAACACACGCTCTGACTTGGTAATCCATCTATATAGTTGGACACAAAAACAAAATATTAGTAACCCGGATTACATAGCGTCCTTTTCTCCGCTAAATTTTCTAATAAATCATCGTGGACCAACGGAATACAATTGGAAAATGGAAACCATGTCTAAACATGGGTTGTTGGGTATTTCAGGCAACCGATTTGGGTTTGAACCACGTGCAGAAAGTAAATATTCGAGCATTCAAACAAATTAGATTCGATTCTTTTGATGCATGGACAAAACTACTCGTCTTACTATTCTTCTTTTTTCTCTCTTCGCTTCAATTAAGATTATGGCTTGTATTAAAAGGGTTATGACGATTGGCAGACCCCCACAGATAGCAAAATTGGCAAAGCATAAGAAAAGGGAAAATGTAATCATGCGCCCTTTTTTTTTTCACACAAAATCCTAATGGACATTTCTACAACAGTTGTCTAAGAACAAAGATTCCTTAGAATCTTGAAATGTGATTTATAATTGGGTCATATCTTCATGGAATTATATATATTTGAGTATATAAAGGGTGAATAATTCTAACAACCACAATACCTTCAACATCGCGGGATCTCTTAGGGTCACAGGACGTCATTAACATGTACTTTCCTTCCCAAATCAGTGCATTATGGACGATTTCTTTAAATATCGTCGTGCTCTATCACATTACACTATTAAAACTCTGTCTTTCCTCTTGTTTATTCGGTTCTTGCTCTGTTAATTTTGACCATACTGAAATAAAACCTTCAGAAGCCTGAGGGCGAAACATGGTAAAGGATTAACTGAAAGGATCGCAAGAAATTATCCACAACCATTGAGAACTAATGGGACGGTATAAATTGTAATACTATAGAAAACGGCTAACTGTAGGTGAGACCTTAAAATGTCGCTTGTTTTGTTATACAGATAGGTAAATGCATCATTAGAGTTTGAGTACACATTGAAAAATCCATTCCAAAATTGAAATCATGAACAAAGTACATTTCCTGTCGCCATACGCGAGTTGTCAACACTTAAGAATAACAAAAACATCCCGTTACTATCCTGGTTCTTTCAGAGCTTTCAGATGGATTCGCTTAAGGCAATGTGGCAGTGTTTGCCTATTCTTACGTTGAATGCTGATGATCCTCATTTAAGCAATTTGGCCCTTCGTTCGACTTGGGTATAATTTACATCTACAAAAAATGATAATTGTGCCTCCATTTAGGAAGGTTAAAATAACATACAATACATGATGTAATTTACTTTTCTCCAACCCCTTATTTGTTCATTGCCAACAACGAAGTACATTAATTGGTTAATGTGGGGCACTTTCCCATTTGAAAAGACTTTGATCATTCGTTTTTGTCACTTACTTTGGTTGGCTACAGGAAAAAAAAATACCTTCTTTATCTTTTAACCGGTTTTATCAAAAGTCAACAGTAAACTCAAGACTAATTGTGCTCATGTGAGATTTTTTTTAAATATTCTCCGACTCGCTTCTCTGTATGATGTTGGGCAAAAACAAAACTTATTGAATCAGATCCCATGTAATCTAAAGAAGTTAGTCAATTGTATAAGAAAGGGTATAAATACATTAAGCATAAGGGTTTCTTCTGCACTCCCGATGGTGCATAAGCGGGTGGGTCTAATTGGACCTTTCCTCTGAAAACACTTTGCCGTTTGGAATTTTTACCAAAATTTGTCCTTGATAAGTGGTACATCAACACGACCCATAACAGGGGAAAATGAAAAATCGGTTGTACAGATTCAAATGAGGCCAAAAAAACCGATTTATTTTTTTAACGCGCACCCAATTATCACCTCGCCAAAATGAAAAAACACTTTCCCGGCGGACTTCAATTCATTGCTGAAATAAAAAATTCAAAATTTCGGTTGGAGATTTGAGAAAGCGCCCAAAAGGACTTTTGAATGCGAATGGTATTGAAAACACCATGACTGATGTGAACTTTTAGTTCCACCAAAAATATGCGCGACGCTATTTAGGCACTACATAAATCTTGGGAACCAATACTTAGCGTTTTTAAACCATGGCGCGCGAAAAACCGACATCTGGGTTCACATCCCCCTTATGCACTAAGTGTTTCACTTTAGCGGGTTATTCAACAACCAAAGATGAATCTTTCTAATACATATTTTGGTGTACCTTTTTTTATGATAGTTATTGGCGTTACCCGCATACCCCAATCATCTGAGGGCGAGCAAACGTTGGATGTTAGGAAATGCAGACACTATTGGCAGAGTTACCTGCTGTGAGTGACAGTAGGTAAATTTGTAATTAAAAATATTTTTTTTTTTTTTTAAAAATGTTTGGATTTTCTTCCAAAGAAAAATATTTTTTTTTTTTTAAAACGGTTTTTTAATTTTATTATTTATTCAACCATGACTTCGCAATGATATGTATTGATTGACATAATTGTTTGTAGACTAAGTAATTAGTAGAAACACTGGATTGCGTTCATGGATGAACATGCTGAGCGGCAATCCGAGTCGCCATTTTCTTCAGGACTTCGTCAAATATGCGAACATCTGACTTTTAATGTTGATGTCCTGTTACAACCTCCTTATCTATGGAGTAAACTTGTACTTGCACGCTACAGTAGTAAATTGTTAAAATAATAAGATATTTAACACTTTGTAAGTTAAAGGACAGATGTGAAGCGTGGTAAAACTGCTGTAGAAAACGAAATACTAATTCTATGTTTTAACGCTGAAAATTTAAAGGCGCATTTCGTGATCACGACCTCGTCCTGACTTGGAGATAGGATTTTCATATCATCTGAACCGCTAGCCAGGGAAGTGCACATGGTACCTAATCTACGTGCCAAGTCGATCTACTGTAAGAAAATTGAAAAAAAAAAAAATTTTGTAATTTTCTGTCCGTAACGGACACAGTGGCCTAAGGAGACCTCTGTCAAAAACACAAACCGCAAGATCGTATAACTCAACTAACAATTTGGGGATTAGCTTTTCGAGAAGATTTAAAGTACGAAATGCACCTTATGCCATTCAATGAGAATAACACTATCTCTAATGACTTCCACCAAGCTGCACTAGATCAATCCTTGACCCCAAATTACTTTTAAACACATACAGAACTTGTACCAGTTTTACATATTATTCGACAGAGATTTATGAATATTTCTACTGTAATAAGGGAACATGTCTAGTCGCAATATCCAAACTCAGGTTATTTTTTTAATATTTTTTTTTAATCTCTTAACATCGTCTCACTATTCTGCGCTTCTTTTTAAAATAGTACAACTGAGCGCGGTTGGCGTTCAAAAACCCGGTCACAAATCTTTTAGAGTATGATGACAAGAACGTCCATTGGAACTCCGGTTATCTCTCTGGGACTGCTTACCGTCTACGGGTTAGGATTCCTGGAAATGGTCATCGTACTCTCAGGGTTGGACCTCATTCGCCAGTGAATTTCTCAGACAAGAGGCCAGTTAAATTTGTTATGAAAGCACCTCGAGGTAAACAAAGGAGCCCTTTGTGGATTCAAACCTCTTATCCCAAGGTTCGTACAAATTACATTTTGGTATCATTGAAACCGTTGATGTAGAGATTGTTTTACATGATAAGGATTACTTTTCTGTCCGTCTAAAAGTAGAATTGCAACTGTGGCACTGCAAACAAAATGTTTAGCCCCTCCACGAAACGCCATAATCAGCATAAAACTGCAACTCTTGAAATAGTGTTTTTTCTTGGGTCTGGATATCCTTTGAACTTTACACAAAAAAGGCGGTTAAATCACGAATAGCAACCTTTGGTCTGAACGATGTTTCTGATATACTGGTGCACACTAACACGCATTATTTACTGGTGTATGTTTTTGGTCAGATGCGAAGCATAACATGGTGCTTTTAGTCTATCTGGCTGTCATCTTGGGATCAGACTTTTTCTGTATACATAATTTCTCTGAAAACTGGTTATGACAGATTTGTGTGCAAACTTGCACATGATTATTTGTGGATAGTGATACTAGGGGCGTCTTGCAAAAGGGATCAATGAATCAAGTAGGGCTAATCAGTGGTCATGAGTATTAGGTTAGCCTTTGCGGGTAGCTTGGTTTTATATGCTTGCAACATGAAAGCGGCCTTTCATGAATCTTTTAACGTATGCAACGGTGTCAGATTTTGGTATTGGTTCATGCAAGCAGGAAAAAAATCAAGAAGACCATTGAACATAAATATTTTTGTTTAAAAGGCCAGGTCGATTCGATAATAGCCTCGGTCCATGGACCCACAGATTTACTGAAAGTGATCAAAATTTTGCAGGCAGAGAAATCGTAGGGGCTAAAGGATGTTGTTTGGATGTTAGAGCGAAAAATCTGGTCCCCATTTGGTCGATCAATATTAATTTTACACCATTACTCTATGGGGCGTACAAATTTAGAGTCATTCAAAACGGGTTGACATATAGGCGCGAAACTTACAATTTGGGTCACCCCTTTTACAAAGGAACAGGCCGAATTGGTTTTTCAATTTTTGATAACTGATGTATAGATTGGTAATAGTATGAGACGTTAGCGCGCTTTCTTTATGAATGATGTGTGAACTCGATTTTTAGTAAAATATTAATACAATTTTAACCGTCTTTTTTAAATGAATCCATTAAAGCGTGTGCAACGAGAGATTTCACGTCTCCATATATCTGTTATATGTAGTGATTTCAGCTAGATAAGACATCAATAGAGTACTCACTCTTTATTTAGGTTACAAAATAAACTTAAAATGAAAAACAAGGTGATTGTATATGCTTATATTTGAAATAGAAAAAAATAGGATGCATTTCTCTTTAATTTGTCCTGTAGGAAATTAGAAAATTTCAAAATTGATTACAAAGAAAGAGTTATCCGCTACCTTTCGATGGGGATATGGTGATAGAAACGCTTAACACCAGCCTGAGTGCCAAAATCAGAATGTTCAAATTTTAGGACACCTGTTATTTGACATCCCGTGTACAACATTTAATTGACAAAGTATCGGATTAACAAAGCGGAATCAAAAACAAAGTCGGAAAGGACAATGCCGCACAACTGCTGCTAGTTTCATTGATGGACCTAACTTGAATCACCCAAAATGATACTGATTTTATTTATTTTGATTACGTGAGTATTTGAATTGAGTAAACAGTTGTTCATTTCAATAAATGATACGGTTTTTAACAACAAAGTGTATGTCATGTTCTGGCCAATTTAAAACAAGACTTGCCATAAACAATTGAATACAATATCAATCTATAATTTTCACCTGTACGTGGAGCTAATGTCACTCAATACTATTTTCTTACGTCATTTTGACACGTTTCTTTAATAGACACCCACAGATATTCTTCTAATAACAGACAGACTGAGTGCGTTTTCTGGGACGACAAAGACGAAGTAAGAGTGGACAATATGTGTTATCTCCTCGTCGGTGATTTACTATTAAACATTTGTCAGAAGTGTACAATAACTGACTTACCCCCACTGTTGCCGCCGGTATAGGACCGTCAGCCCAGAAGGTTTGGTCAGTACGAACGAGAGGATACCAATAGCCGAATAACGGGAAAATCAGAGAAGACATCTAAACTTTGCCCAAATATGAAAGTTGCCGGAGGACCCGTTGTTGGTGTAGCCCCAGGAGGGGTGAAAGTTACTATGGGGGTCAGATGTTTGAACTGCTCTAAATCGAAATGAAAATATAGTAAAGTGTGCCTTAGGTTACAGGAGTAAAAAGTTCAATGGTCACACTGTGTGTGCTTCTGCCAAGAATTTGGGAAAGTAGGCTAAACGTCAGGTTTATTCAAGAAAGGTCAACAATTGTTATACCAAAGATCTTTGTTAAAAATATTTTATGATACTGATTCAAAAATAGCGTTTTACTTTGCATAGGGGATAAGTACCCGTTCCCCATAGAGTCTAATGACAGGGGAATTTGGACCCATCCATTACTAACAACAGAAGATTGCCGAAAGTGCAAAAGATTTCATATTTGGACTCAGCACACATTAATTTTAAAAAAAAATTTTTACAAAATTGGTTATTCAAAAGGGTGACCTTTTGATAAACAAATTGGTATGCCTCGTCGTTTTGATCAAACCCTATGGGTGAGTCTAGTTACCGGCCCGGTTTATTTATGGTGCAATGGGTTTATTGTATCTAACGATTGAAACACGTTCAAAACTGCAGAACGGTAGTCACTCGCGGCTGTTTTGACAGCACACCCAATGTGCTAACTGCATTTGAAAAAAAAACACGGAGCGGATCCAGATCTAACAAGAAAAATAAATACGCTAGCTTTTTTTATTGCGGTCTCGTCAGATTTCCCTATGGGGACTGTTTTTTGAGGGATATATTTAAATAGTTAAAATCTTTTCAGTGGTTCTTTATGGTCACTAATAATCCTGAGTAAAGCTTATTCCCCAAAATTTATCCGATCCGATCTCCAGTGTGGTGAATTGCAGTACCGCAGACAGAATCCAACCAATGTTGCTCGTAATTCTGTCCGTCGGACGGAAAATACAAAAAATTGCAATTTTTTTATAGACGCGATCGAACATGACGTTTAAGATAGGCAACGTGCGCTTCGGGGGGCTAAAGGTCCAGATGTTATAAAAGTCGGCGACGACGTTGTATATCACGCATGCCCTTTAAGTAAAGGAATAATGAGGAATTAAAAGACACGCAGCACGTTTATACAATATAACATCATGATAACTGAAATGCATTTAAACCAGGTGGACCTTGATCATGAAAACGTACAAAACTGACCATGTTGGTTACTGTTGCTGAGAATGGGATTTGATAAGATTTGGTGTAATGAAAATGATGTGCAAACGATAGGTAACACATTGCGGGAACAATACTGTACAAGAAAAATACACAAATGAAGGATGCAACTGTTGGAGAAGTTAATAATTCAATGTTTGTAGACATAACATCAAACAGTATCCTGTTATCATGGTTAGCGCAACTGTATTCCGGACAGGAAAAAAACACAAAATTAGTTAGTTACCTATTGGTTAGTATCTGATACATGCTAATTTTTAAATATATTTAGTATTTTTTTTTTTAACAGAAACAAACCCACTGTCTACAAAAATGGTTGTTAAAACCAGAATAACTGATGTGACAAGTGGCATTACAACAGTGGGTTTCATCACATGACGAGTTTCGCCGTGCTTTTAGAGTCGTTGAGTTGATGGAGTGGAAAATTGCTTTGCCAATATTATTCAAACTCTGTAAACACTAGCTTTCGAATTTCTTCCACAAATAGGAATATCCACCCATTCTTCATCTAGCATCCCTACACCCATTCCCTCCAGGGTCATCCCAAAACCATTAGCAATCCATTCATGTCTACGATGGAATCACCCAAGAATCCACCACCATCGATATCTATCCATCGAATTATCCATCCATATCCCATCCTTCATCGATTTCCATCTATACATCCCTTCATCCATCCATCAATCCATCCATCCATCTGCATCCATCTCACCACGCTCCTCCATATATTTTATAGTATTAGACAAGAAATATGCAAGTCGCAAGTAAGCAAATAAGAGTAGAGTTATGTAATAATTACCAACCATGGGCTTCGATACTGACGTATCTCGGAAAAGTGGTTAAATTGAACATTGTAGATATAGGTTTCCAGTTCAAATGCCCGGGGGGTTAGAGCCAATGGAATTTTGGTAATTCAAATGTCAATAGGGAATTTCAATGTCAAAACAATAGAAAAGGCAGAGGACTAGTTTCTGTCAAGATCGGGATACTTGGAAGAATTACGCAGGATGACCTTGAACAACCGAATATATCTATCCATCGAATATCATCCCATCCCATCCCTTCATCATACATCTATCCATTCCCTTCATCCCCCATCAATCCCATCCCTCCATCCAGCGGCCATCCATCTCCCCCTTCCTCCATGATATTTTCATAGTATTAGACAATCATATGGCAGTTCGCAAGTACAAATAAAGAGTAAGCACGTTATAATAATACCAAACCATGGGCTTCGATACTGATTATCGGAAAAAGTTGGTTATATTGAAATGTATTATAGGTTTCCGTTCAAATGCCCATGGTATTAGAGCAATTGTAAATTTTGGTAATTCAAAGTCAATGGGAATTTCAAATAATGTCAACAATAGAAAAAGGACAGAGGACTAGTTTCGGTCAAGATCGGATCACTCTGGAAGAACAGATTACTCCAGGGTGAGACCTTGAACCGTTATGACTAGATTCCGGAAACAAATGACCGTTAGATATGGCACAATAGATCCTTTATTATTACCTCAGGACCAGATGCATAATGGGGTGTCGGTTTAAACATCTATACAACATTTTTCCCCTTTTCCATTTCCCCAGTGTTGAGTTTAGACGTTTTTACACATTATTCGGCATAAAGATGAGAACCCAAAAACATTGTTTCTGTTGCATTTTTGTGAGGTCCAAAAAGCAACTTTCTTGCACAAACACCTCAAAACATGCTAGCAGGAATAGAGACGTGACAAGCGGGTCTTGATGAGCATTGAACCAGGGGGGGGGGACCTACTTTAAGGTCAGCCAGGTTCTGGCATAAACCAAACGAAACAAAATAAAACAAACGAAAAGAAGGTTATTAATGCGTTTCAGGATTATGCACCATATACTTGTGTAATAGTTGTGCTGTAAAGGCAAACGTTTCATCATCTTTATGAAACCTTTGTGATGGAACCAAGCAAATCATAAAGTTTATCAAATATGGGTTGGGGGGGTGGCAAGTAGTAGGAACTGTTTTTAACTTGCCTCTGATAATTGAAATCACTAATAAACATTTGATTTCACTTAATGGGAAATTAGTGGCTAATCTGGATATTGGGTTAGCAATAGTGGACCACTTTGAAGGCTATATGATATTGGTATGTACTAATAAAACATATATTGACAATAGGGACCTTGAACTGCCCGTTGAAGACAATTGGTTGAAAAATGTGAAATTTGACTTGGCAAACTTATTTAATCATCTTAATTAGAAAAAAAATCAAATTTCAGAAGGTCGTAACTTACGGATGAACCGTTTGAGGAAGTTTTATTTCATTAAAAAAAAGGTATCAAAATCTCAAATCGAAAACAAACTGGTCATTATAAAATGTACGCTATACTTTAAGATGATGATGATACTATCGTAGGTTTAAATGAGTGACCCTGCATTAAAAGGTTTTAGGTCTGTCGTCATTTACCGCGTGAGTAAAGAGAATTTATTTTAATGGCCCAGGTAAAACGTTTCTGTAATCATATCGATGAATTGTCATAAAGAGACATGAAGGACATCCAGAAGAAGGCCCCCATTTTCGAAACTCGGGTTTTTATATCTGGAATGCTTCAATCAAACTGAAAGTTGACTAAGCCGAATACGGCATTTTTTTATGTAAGAAGATGAGGATTTGTATTTTCTGTCGTGCACCGACAGGAACGTGGGAACGCTTACGATTGCAGGCAAGTCCAAACAAAATCAGGTTTGCGGTTTTCTTGTGGACTTGTTTGGTCCAATAAACCTTCCAACGTTCTTCAACCGATTGAGAGCAATTAACAGGAAAATTGTATCCTAAAAAAATCTCCTCCTTCACATGAAGTATAGCTAATCGCAGGTATGAAGATTTATTTGATCAAGTCCACTGTAAGATTCAACACAGGTGTTTCATTGAAGTATCAGGATTGACAACATCAACAATTATTTAATTAAAACGTGCTATTTGAACACAACTTACTTTTGACATGCAAAATATTATTTCCATATCACAGCAATGTAAACTAAGATTCTTATATTCAATACATACATAACGTAATATTTTTTTTTATTTAGCCATTCCAACCGGCACCATGTGCCAGGTAGCTGATTCGTCAGTAACTTGTATCATAACCCACAATATGTTTTGATAAGGCAACAATGGCCTTAATCTTCCAATGGCCAAGAGAATTGATCCCTCACTCAAAAACACCCCATCCAAAATAGCAGAACTCTCACTTATTTAAACTACTTTAGTTACTATAAATAATAATCAGTATCCCATCACTCTGCACAGCGCTTATGAGTATTGACTCTATCGTGACTGTTATAGGAGGTGATGGTTCCGTCTCACGATCGAGCTTTGGAGTATATAACATCTTGCGGACGCGGGCTGTCTATAGCAGGGGTCTTACACCACGCTCACAGGCTGATACCACTTGAAGTCCGTCTTACTCAAATCGTCTTCATTCTACTATAAGCAAATCGGTCTCTTCGAACTTATTCGGCGTTGACCAATACAATTCTTTTACATCGTTGATATTTCATTGAACTGTAACTCTTCTGTAGAAATGGGGAAATTGTCACAACTCATTCTTGTTCGTACATAGTATTAAATATCAATAGAGCATGTTATTTTATGTGTAAAATATAACTCTATTCTTTCATGGCCGAGAGACCATTTGCGAGCAAATTTTAGAAATTTATTTTTGTGAGAATGGCCGGCGGCGCTGTAAAGGGGCCATTGGTTTTAATTGGACAAATTGTTATGTTGGCTTGCAAAAGAAATACCTCAATAACATTCACACAGAAACGAATGACTTCCGAGTGAGTCTATCATTGACTGTGAACTTCATATAGAATGTTTTAAATTCGTACAAACCTTATTACCTCCATCATGTTCGCACAGACACGTTGAGATGTGTAAACGTAATTCAGAGCATATTAAAGACATGTAAAGTTACGAAATAAAATAGTAAGGCACCTAAGGTCCCTTTCTTTTTTCTGTCTTTTTTCTAGATGTTCAGACATCAAACGTCATAATCCACAGTAACCTGGCGATTTCATTATGGCGGCGCACTTCCTTTTTTATGTGGAATAAGGCTGACGCATTTCCGGTAAGATGGGAACTGTTTCGTCTATTGATAAGAAATTAATTCATTATTACAGGCATAGCATTCATAAACTTTTGTTGTTTTTAAAAAACAGTTTCATGTGACGAGTGTCCTACCACCCATCTGTCTCCTGGTTCTCCAATGAGGCCGTATGCATGTGTATTCAGCACTGTACCAAATGGCCTCCGTCTACAAGGTCGCGGGTTATTCCGTACATGTTGCTTAGGTGGTTAGGGAACTCTCTCATGGGGGGACACTGAGTTTCTTTAAACCAGTACCTATGTGAAGGATTATTTAAACGTCCTGAAAAATAATGCCAGGCAAAAAAACCCTCTACTTGGGTGCATGGGGAGTGTTCTTATTTTTTTTTTCAAATCAAACAATACCAACATTCGTATTAGCATACTGATAATGCTACAGCTGCATATCGTGACCGATTGAGATCAACAAAGGTTATGCAAGTAATTTATGACCAGATTTGATGTGGTCTGCCATACCAAAAACTACTGAATATTTTGCCCAACAGTAACAATTGAGGGTTTTCGTCCTAATGTCAACATGTGGGCATTCATAGATCACATCATCTACATTAGCATTGATTTCTACTTATAAGTTTCTTTGCGGACGTGCGTGATTTACACACAAAGAAAATGCATTTAAGACCAGCTTTTAAACAAGAAATAGTGTAGACCACATGTGAATTCATTTTAAGATTTGATGATTAATTTATTATCAACTTATTCCTGGGAACTTCACGTTAGAAGTTGCCCAGATTCACGTCCGTGGTTTTCATTGTTTTAGCGCAGTCAAGGTCCAATCTTACCGCTGAATCCTTGGTGTACGAGGCCCAAGAAATTGTCTAGCAAGGGGTCCAGGTGAAAGGGTTGTAGTTTTAGACGGTGCGCTTGATTGAACTATATTAAAACACTATATATAGTTCGCGTTAAACTCACAGTGTAACGCTTTTAATTAAGGAGCAACACCAACTTCAAAATTTATTTCCCTTTCGTTACACTATTTAATATTATATATATTTTTACAGGGAAGTTTGTAATAAAGGTAGTGCTATGCTTCCCAATATTTCATTTCTTGTTATCATTTTGCTGGGAGGATGATCTGAGGGTCTTCATCTATTTCTTTAATATCCATCTGTACTTTTCGAATAAACATCAAGATGTTGGATTTACTCCCTCATCGGTTGGGGTGAGTAGTTGTTGCTTTCGTACTTGTTCAGTTGTTTTTTGTTTGTAATTTGGTTCCTGTGCCTGGCTATGAATTTACATTAATCTAAAGTGTGTTAGGAAATATAATTTCGGTTAATTATTTGCAGCATAGTATATCTTTTAGGTACTCTCTTGTCATCTTATTTCCACAGTTTTGTCTGGTATAATATATTATTTTTAAAACTTGTTTTTTCTTTTTTTCTTTAACGATAAAGGTATTCCTGTTATATCGTTGGCGTATCATTTGGAGCAGGCTTTGATGTTTACGCCGCTGACAACTGTGAGTACGTTGGACAAGTATACGACGGATCGGATGCAGAATTTTTTAACTTCAATATATCATTGTTAGATGCGTCTGCGTCCTTATCGCAGGCATTATGCTTATTTATAGCAAGTGAATAGCCCACAACTTTGAAGAAAAGTTTTGTCTGGTAAGCTGACGATTAAAGTTTTCCCTTTTTTCGCTCCGATAACTTAGTTTAATTGTCTATGATAATGAAGAAAGCAATATAGGGGGTTTCTGATTGATGTTGTTACCGTCGTAGTTTTGTTTTTGTTGTTGTTTGCGTTTCTCGCTCTCAAACGAAAGTCTTCAAATCAATTTCTTATTATTTAAACCTCAGCTTATTATCGAGAAATTATTGTCGTCGTTATTTTCACTTGAGAACATGACTTTTTTCGAGAAAAAAATGGAATTTTCAGTTAAAAACATATCAATTACAACTTTAACAAAAGGACTTTTAAGCATGTTGGTTAAAAAAAAGTTCCACCAG